>CM042834.1:140104892-140354892 GCA_023653725.1 Bungarus multicinctus
AAGTTTGAAGGCCCCTGATCCAGACTAACCCCCAGATTGTATCCCAGCACTGAATGCAGAATTGCAACCCCGCTCAGAGCCAAAAACAAAATCTCCCCAGCACCTGGGGGGAGTGGGCAAGCTCCCATAGCACTCCATCCTTTTAGGGTTCAGTCTGAGTTTGCTTCTCCCCATTCACATCCTCATGGCCTGACTTCAACAGCATTGCTGAGCTGGCTTGGAGATGAGATGTATCACTGGCACTGATAATGCCAGCATCCAAAGTGACAGAGGGCCTGATGCAGATTTTAAATAGGAGGGGGTGAGAGCATCAAGCCTTAAGTTATCCTGCAAACCGGGGGCTTCGACTTGTATCTCTCTCCTTCTGCCTAAAGAGAGGAGAAGAATGGCTTTGGCACGGTGTGTCTCCCACTCTCATTCCCTGAAGCGAGTGCAGAAGGGTGGGGACGGGTGGTACTGAAAGCCACCAAGAGATCACAAAGAACCCAGATGGTTGCATCAGCCAATCCTGGCTCCAGCACAGGTCATCTGCAAGTGTTATTGGTGTTATCTCCTTATTATGCCGCAAGCTATAATCATAGGTAAAGGCCTAGAATCTCTAGATCAGTGGGGTCCAACTCAATTTCATTGAGGGCCACATCAGTATTATGTTTGACCTGGGGGTGGGGGGGCATGGCCAGGATGGGCATGGCCTGCTCAACGTCACTTATGTTGGAGGTGCCTGCAATGGCCTCCTGCAACCATCTGCCTGCAGCCCTCCCAAGCTCCATTTTCTCTGGCACAGGCACCACAGACTGGTCCTTTGCTGTTTCCAGGGCAGACTTGCAAGCCAATCTAAACACCCCACCGACTGGATACAGGCCTGAGGCCTTGATTTTGATACTCCTGCTCTAGATAGATAATCTATTTTTTCAGTCCTTTCTCTTTCTAGGCAAGATGCTGTTTATTCTGCTTCTTTTAAAAACAAGAGGCAGAGGTGGCATTCAGACAATTTGGACCGGTTCTGGTGTACCAGTAGCAGAAACTTTGACCAGTTTGTAGAACAGGAAAATACTACCTTTGGCTGGCCCCGCCCACTTGCTTCTGCTCTTTCCGTTCCTTTATTCCATTGATTTCTAGCTCAGCTGATTAGTGCATCAAAACAGATTGCCACGTCTCAGCTGGGCTAAAAAACTGCTCACCTCACCGAGGGCAATGTTTGAGTGCTGCCCGCGCACTCTAGAGTGCTGCGCGCAAAGAACCGGTAGCCCGCCACTGAACAGAGAGGGTAGGAAAATGGTGGTAAGAAGAAATACATTTATATCTGTTATACCAGTTGCAAAGTTTTCCTTAAAGCTATTGCTTTCTTGAAAATATACCCCTTAAAATTATTATTTTCTAACTTTATCCAGCATCTCTCTGGATTTTTCTTTATTAAAGACAGCATGTATTTCAGTCAAAATGCCCAAGGATATTATTTCAAATTTGGAATGCCATCCCCTCTCATTAAAATGTAAATGTAGCAGTTTCTTTTTCTTTTTTTTTAAGAAATCAAGGTCGCTTTGCACCAAAATAAAAAGTTCAAGATTTGTACTGCTAATCTTTAAATTTTACTTCCCTCTTTAAAATTGGGAATAAAGAGAAATTAGGCACTGAATTATACTGATTACAAAGGATGCAGATTTTCATTCGAGGAGATAGGCTGATGGCAAAATTCTGACATCTGTTCAATATACTATTATAATGGTACAAATGGATATTCACTAAAAAGTCTAAATTATTAATACAATAAAAAATGCAATAAAAATTGGAGATAACAAATCTTGGAAGGAGATAAGGGAAGGTCTGATAAGGAATGGGTTATGGGAAGAAGAGATGTGTGTTTGATTTTATAAGGATGAAGAGCTTGTTTATGACTGTGATGAAGATCTGAAACCACTTTTTACATATTTTTCTTTTTTTTAATCGTGTTTTCCTCTTTTTCTTTTTTCTTTTTCTTTCTTGAATCTTTTCCTCCCTCCCTTCCTTCCTTCCTTCCTTCCTTTCCTTGTAATCAAAATCTTTAATAAAAATTATTTAAAAAAATAAGGGAAGTCCTTTGAAAGAGAATACTGTAAAGGAAATAAGTATGGAAAAACAAATTCCTATACTGCCCCTTTGCAGAAATAGATTTCATGTTGTTGCATAACTGATTGCTCACCCCAGCTAATATTTCATAAACAGAGAAAAAAAGTACAAATAAATTCTGTTGGATTGAAGGGTAAAGGGACAGTTTTATTTATGCAGTGATTCCTCTTTTGTGGAGATGTGTTATTTCAGGAATGTGTGCTAATTACTAATCAAAGAATAACAAAAATATCTAGGTCTTTTGTTAGCATTTTTGGGGAAGAAAAGTAAAGCACTATTAAAGTTGTTATTAATGGCTACTAGATTAGTCATCGCAAAATACTGGAATTATCTAACTGGGCCATCAAAGAAAAATTGGTATGACAAACTATGGTCTATTGCCTTAATGGATAAATTAACATACAAATTGAAACCTTTTAAAGAATATACAGTGTATATATTATATATTATTGTATAAACTATTCAAATAATGAAAATTGTAATCAACCACCTACATCACATTTTGAGAGACCATAAAATTTTTAAGGACTGTGAGCTGAATATATATGTCATATATTAATATTAATAATGCCCTTGCTTTGGAAGATTTTAAAGATCCATTGATTAAAATGTGCTGTACGCTGCCCAAAGTCACTTTCTGTGAGACGAGCAGCCATATAAATGTGATTAATCAATGAATAAATTTTATGAAATGTTACTGTTTGCAGAGTTGTTAACATAAAATAAAGAGATAAAGGAAAGATCAGCAACAGGTCCAGCTGCTGAGCAATAGTCTGCCCTTTTTTTCTGCCCTCAGTTGCTGTAGATCTCAAACTCTCAAGCCAATTCTGAATAACCTGATGAAAGAAAGAAAAATGAAAAATGTAAACCAGTTTGTATTCAGAGGTGGTATTCAGCAGGTTCTGACCAGTTCTGAGGAATCGGTAGCAGAAATTTTGAGTAGTTCGGAGAACCGGCAAATCCTACCTCTGACTGGAGATTTTACAGTATCCTTCCCCTGCGCCACCCACCAAGCCACGCCCACAGAACCGGTAGTAAAAAAATTTGAATCCCACCACTGTTTGCAACATAATATACGGTGGTATCATCATTTATTTTTATTTATTTGTAATATTTATATACCGCCCTTCTCCCGAAGGACTCAGGGCGGTGCACAGCCAATCACAAACCCCAGTACACTATACAAAAGTTAAAAACAGTTTAAATAATTTAGGCTGTCTAAAAGTTATGCCCTTCCCCCATAAATTAATTAAAACCCAAATATTAAAAACCTAATTAAAACATAATACTAAATTAAAAATCCTATATCAGCCTAGGCCGGCCTGCTCAAAGAGCCAAGTTTTTAATGCATGTCTGAAAGCTCCCAGATCCGTGTTAGTGCGTATCTCTGGAGGCAGACCATTCCAGAGGGATTTACTAGATGCAATTGCTTGTTTGTTTGAATAATTGATCTAGTCAGGTGCTGTCTATGGGATTCTGTGAGTTGAAGTCCACACTTCTTAAAGTTATTGAGTTTGAGAAATGACCAGGCTCATTACAGTTTGGAAAATATTTTTCCATTTGGTGAGGATATTTCCAATCTTTCTCTTCTGTTTCATACTAACCTGCTCTTTTTTTTTTTTTTTCCTTTCCTTTTTCTATGCCTTTGGTCAATCTTGACTTCTGTTTCCTCTGCAATTTTCTTGGCATCGTGGTTTTTGGAAGTGATTTGCCCTTGCCTGCTTTCTAGGGCTGAAGGAGAGTGACTGGCACAAAGTCATTAGTCGGCTTAATGCCTGAAGTAGGACTAGAACTCATGATTTCCTGGTTTCTAGCTCAGCACCTCTGCCTGTACCAACTGGCTCTTTGTTGACTATGTACAGTATCACAATTCAATTCATAACTTTTTAATGTCCTCAACATACATTATTTCTATATCTGTAAAAATTTATTCAGTTTTGCTGATATGCAGTATTCCTGTGAGATTTCTACTGATTTTTTTCTCTTCTAAAATGCAATATTCAGTACATCCATTAACCTGTTTGACAAGCAGATTGCCAATGTTTAATATGAGAAACTGATTTTAAGATCTTCTCTTGCTGTATTTTTAATGTATTACTTTTCGTTTTCAGTTCCATCAACATTTCATAAAAGCGTATACAATCTTATATACCTTTAATCTTTAAACCATTATATGTCATCATTTTACATCGAAAACATTTTGTTAGCAACATAATTTGTATTGTTCCCCCCCCACCCCCCCGATTGTATTACAGAAAGAAAAAATTTAATTCTGAAGTTGTATATACCTCATCAAACTTGAAAAATATTCCCTCTGGTACAACTTTTACAATCCTAACTATTCTTCCAAGTCATTAAAAGAGTAAATTTAACTGATCTCATAGGACTTAAAACTTCTGAGAAAACCAGCTTATGCTTCTAACGCACCGCCTGATTCTAATCAAGCTAGCAGTTTCTTGGTTTTTTTCGAAACCACTGGCAGAACTTGATACTATAAATTATTTATACTATATAATAGGGCAAACTCAAGAGTATCATAAATTCTGCATAAAGGGATATGAATCTGTGCTTTTTCTTTGAGTATAAGATTTCTTTTACAAGATGGTACGTTTACAAGATGGTTTTACAAGATAATACAATCCTTCAATGAGCCCATTACAAGTTCTTGTTTTAGGTACTTTTGTTACTATATTTTTTTCTATGTTCTAGGCTGCACTCCAAAACATTGGTGGTAAATTTTGGAGCTGGGAAAAGAACTAAGTTTGATTCATGTTTAAACATAATTAAAATTAAATGAATATACCGCAGTTAATATGATTCTTTACCATATATTTTCCCCTGTTATTGCATTAGTTTTGCACTCATTTTTGGAATTTGGAGGATCATTTATAGCCCAGTAGCCATGTAGATTCATGCTATCATGAATGAAGGCGAATATACGCGTCCCAGGATAATGTTGCAAGATCCAATCAGGGTCGGTCACCAGGACAAGAGTTTTAATCTTCTGAACTTTTGGATTGTTGCTAGAGCCCATCCTCAGAGAACTTCTGCCTAGCAGAGTGTGTGCTTTGGGGTGTTCTGTGTGTTGTATTAATAGGGTGCCTGTTGTATGTGGCTGTTTAGATGTTGATTGGGGTGTTGATGGCTGGCTATTAAGTCACTGGCTGTTGTTTGCTTATGCTGCCAAGCCCTCACTTCCTATGTACTTGATAAGCGAGTAGTAAATCAGCACTCCTCTTGACTGACAAGGGGCCTGTTTCTCAGGCTTTCATCACTTCCCTGGCTGTTTTTGTGCCTGCTTGTCCAACAATCTTCGTAGCTGCAAAAATGAATTTATGTACTTGTTCCTTGCGGTGCGAGGCTACCAATGAGTTCAAGTCTCCTCATCTAACTGCTGGCTTGTGTTCATGCTATCATATTTAATGAAGTGAATGCAGAATATCACAAGATCAAAGAGGTGTAATTATTTATTTGTTTTATTTTATGTTTCATCAGTGTTTGTACTGAAGTATGGTTACAATTGCACTTGTCTTCATTTCTACCCTCTCCTCCTATCAGTTTGCATAGAAGGGAAGAATACAGCTCTATAGACAGTTCCTTATCCAAAATTGTTCTCATCCAGTCATGATTTCAGAATTAATATTTCCTTTTAAAAATTGATGCTTCTTTCCACTTCCCTCCTCTTTTCCTTCTATTTTATGGGTCTGTGAATCTGAGGATTGGGGCTATCCTTTAACAACCACTTGTAAAGTGCTGCTATCCAATCTTGTTTTAACAATTAGGAAATAGTCTCTTATATAATCTAGAATAAAGTGGGAAATGAAGTCCAGCACATCAGAGAGTGACAATATTATTCAGTTGAACAGGAACAATATTATTCAGTTGAACAGGAACCATTTTTTTTTCATACTTGAAGCTATTTATTTGTAGTAGCATAAAACAACTTCGAAGATTGTGGTTCCAGCATTCAGGTAGTCCTTGACTTACAACTATTCGTTTAATGACTGTTTGAAGTTACAACAGCACTGAAAAAATGTGACTTATGGTCTTTTTTTCACCCTGATGACCATTGCAGCATCTCCATAGTCACGTGTTCAAAATTTGGATGCTTGGCAACTGGTCTATATTTATGACAATTGCAGTCTTCCAGGGTCATGTGATCACTTTTGCAAACTTTTGAGAAGCAAAGCCATTGGGGAAGCCAAACTCAATTTACAATCATGTTACTAACTTAACATTTGCAGTGGAGTTCGGCAAACCAGCTGAATAGTGTGCTTCACCATGCCTGCCAGCGAGCAGCCGGGAGGCCAGAAGGTCAGGTGAGTGGCCGGGAGGCCAGGCAAGGGGCCAGGTGAGGCGAGGTGCCCCTCGACATGATTGATATCGAGTTGGCCACACCCACCCAGTCACATGAACACCCAGTCACATGACCACCCAGCTAAGCCTACCCAGCTGGTCATTAGGGTAGAGAACCGGTTGTTAAATTATTTGAATTCCACCACTGGGCAAAACTCATTTAACAACTGTCTTGCTTAGCAATGGAAATTTTGGACTCAGTTGTGAATTGAGGACTACCTGTATTTTATATAGGAGACCGGATTATAACTTAAAGGAAGAGCACGCATCAAAAACTATGGAATGCTAGGGTCGGTCAGACTAAAGAATATGGAGGTTGTTGGAAAGGAATAGATTAACTTGATCTCCTGATAAATGGGTCAGAAAAGAAAATTCAGGAAATGTATTCAGTGCAATTAAAGAAACCTTCCTTCTCGTGCTGTTTGGGGAGATTTCAAGATGGAGTGATTAATGATTCATAGGTGGGGTTTTTTTCTATTTAGTAAGGAAATGCCTTACTGCCACATCACTGGCGTAGCAATCCTTTGAAAGTCTTTCCTCACAATGGTGCAGTTTCTTTGATGGATTTCACTATCTTCAAATACATGGCATTGTATCAAAAGAATTACAGAAACAAAGGGGAATATGGAGACATTTGACTGAATTTGAAAATCTTGTAGGTGACTCAGAACATTTGTTAGGATGTATTTATAGACTTCTGGTGAAGTATGACTCAGAAAGTAAACGGGTCAAGGACTGTATGATTAAATGGAAGCAGAGTTTGAATACAGTAACAGAGATGCCGCAGTGAGAATTTCTATGGAAGAACGTTAAATTTAGTCTGAGCACTATACTCAGAGAACATTAGTATAAGATGTTTTATCACTGGCATATTACCCTGCTTTTGACAATTCAGATGGATAATTTAACGTTTATTATTAGCAAGAAAGCATTCAGGTTCATAGCTGGTAGCCAATTCCAGCACTCCCAAAACAGCAGTAGTAAATAGTGTCATAGAAGATTTTAGTATATATACCGGAGCTTTGCCACAAAGGATTCAAAGACGACAGACTGCTTCAGAGCGTGTTGGGGTGTTTCTGTAGAACTCCTTAAAGCAGCTGTATCTTTTTCTAGGATCATGTGGCGGCCTCCACAGACAGAGAGTGGAAATTTAGTATATTTGGCTTAAGGAATTGTACGCAGGTGCCGCTTGAGTGCCTTCATGTGCTCTAAAATCCACTCTTTGCCTTCAGATCCAAAGGACTGTGCAGCCCTAGGATGTAGCGTAAATGAAAACTGCAGCACTTCCTTTGTCAATCTTTTGGGTCATGATGCCTCATCATCCCCTTTTAATAACTTCGCAAGTTCACACCCCGATTCATGAGGAAGAAGCCCAAGTCTTGTTTGAATCCTCTCCTCCTTCTCGCTCAGCAGAGAGTGGACTATTTTGCAACTGTTGATCACCTGATCTTTTAGGGCTTTTGCGGGTCCTGTCGGCATCTATGTGCCGGCTGGTGACCCCGAGGAATAGGGCCTTCTCTGTGGGGGCGTCTGCCCTCCGGAGTTACGTATAGCCACGGACCTGGGGACCTTCAGGCGTGCCTTGAAAACCTGGCTCGTTGACCTGGTCGGGCTTGGACTGATTTTAGATTTGGGTATTTTAATTTTTATATCAAATTTTAGGGTTTAAGGGAGAGGTTTTAATTGTTTTCAGCCAGGGCCTTTAATTTAATTTAGTTTTAACTTTTATATATTTAATGTTTTAATTGTATGGCTGTGCACTGCTCCGAGTCCTTCGGGAGAGGAGCGGTATATAAATAAATATTATTATTATTATTAAAGGGACAATTGCCCACTTGTTTCCTCCTCCCCATCAGTCCTTATCCGGCCTCTGTGCAACGATTGCCAACATTTCCAATTTTGCGGATGAGGGGGGAGAGAGGGGATGGTTCTGCAGGAGGATGGGGGGTGAGCAAGCTTGCAAACGGAGTTGTGCATACATGCACACTCACTTGCCATTTCCATGGCCCAGTTCTGAATGCGCCACGGCACGGTACTGGGCTGCAGCCAGGGGGTTGGGGACTGCTCTAGACCCTGTTCTACTGCCTCTGTTGTTTTTTTTTTAATTTGTCAATTTGTCAATTGCTTACAAGATAATAGGTATAAGTAAAAACATAGTTACGATTACATGGATACATATAAGAAAAAATAAATAAAAGAAACAATAGAACAGGGACGGTAAGCACGTTGGTGCGCTTATGCACGCCCCCTACAGACCTCTTAGGAAAGGGGTGAGGTCAATAGTAGACAGTTTTGATTTATGCCAGATGATGTTGCTAGCGTACCAATCTCAATGGGCAAAGGGACCGATATCTTTCCTTTGTCTTATTTTTTGCATGCTAAATAATACTTTTCTCTGTTTTTTAATATTCTGCAAATGTCTGCCAGCTCATACCTTTAAGGCCGTGGTGCTCAACCTTTCCGGCTCCACAGACTGGCGGGTGGGTGGGGTGGGCAATGGTCTCAGCAGCAGGGAAGCAGAGTGGAGGGAACGGCTTTGCGCACCCAAGCAAATCCCATGCAGGCACAAATGAACCTTATTTACCACTTGCGCAGCCTGGTTCCCAATGGGCCACATCTCAGTACCACTCCACGGCCCTGAGCTTGGGGAGTCCTGCTTTAAGGGGTCTTGGAAACTTACCCAAATACGTGTGGGGCACAGTATAAACTACATTTTTGTTTTTTTTAAGTAGTTGACCAATTGCAACTTAGTACAGTTAGTCCTCAGTTTATGACCACCATTGAGCTGAAAATTTCCATTGCTAAGTGAGACCTTTGTTAAATGATTTTTGCTTCATTTTACAACCTACAATGATTCACAGTTAAGTGAATCATTCCAGTTGTTAAGCTAGTAACATGGTTATTAAGTGAATCTGGCTTCCCCATTGATTTTGCTTGTCAGCAGGTCGGTCATATGACCCAAGGACACTGAAACCGTCATAAATCTGAGTCAGTTGCCAAGCACCTGAATGTTGATCATGTGACAAGAGTGGTGGTGGTGCTGCAATGCTCATAAGTATGAAAAATGGTCATAAGTCACTTTTTTTGGTACTATTGTAACTTCAAATGGTAATTAAATGAACTATTGTAAGTCAAAGACTTACAATTATTAATGTTAATAGCTCTCTCTTTAATAGTTAATGAATTAAAATTTCTAGTAGCTCTGACCCGCTTTGCTAATGGAGAAGCACCCTAAACGTTCTAGATCCATTAGAAATTAAGAGTCTAAGATCCCCATTTCTGAAATAGAGCGTTAGAAAACAAAAAGTTTCAAAAACTTCACTTTATTATGGCTTTCCATCTCTCATCTACGTTTGAGGTCACAGTATCTGGTTAGGTGGTTGAGAATAATCATGTAAAAACAGAGGAGCAATGAAGTGCAAAAAATGTTCACAGTTTGTGATTTCCCTCTCCCTCAAACCACTTTCTACCATTCTTTCCCCCCCTGGAATGATAAGACGATAGATCTCCTGGGTTATAGCTGCACACATCGCAGGCAAACATTTTTACCTCTTTTGTTGTTGTTGTTGGGGCAGATCTGCTCCCGAGAGGTTAAGCAACAAGAAAAAGCTTGAAATCTGTGTTTGGCCAATTAAGATCCCAGCCATAGCACTTACACAAGGGGAATGAATAAAGCAGGGGGGTTTTTTGAACTGTTTGCAGAACCTTAGAATTCTATGAGCGATTACAGGAAAAAAATGTTCACTTGAACACAGCCAATTTTCTATCTCTAAAGCTCTTGATCAGGGGTTGTGAGATTTTTTTAAAAAAACTAATAAGTTCAGCAGCCTGAAGAAAAAAAAAATTAAAACCTCTGGAATAAATTGCAACTACTCTATTTAATCAGTCAGTGGTGGCTTTAAGCTGCATACTTTGCAGACTGAATTATGTGCTGAAAGACAGAAGAATCAACAATTGTATTTGTTTTACCAAGCCCAGGTGTAGCACAGTTTCCCTGTTTGCTTTGAAAGAAAATAATTATATTCAAGTAATGGAAAGTGGTGAAACAGGATGCCAGCTTATAAACAAATAATATTCAGCCTGTTCCTCCTTGTGTAATCTACTATAATTCATCAACATACCTCCATGGTTATGGATGCCCTGTGATTTAAATTATTGATTATTTAATCTACAGATTTCTGAACTGCCCTTGATGTGAGTGAATATCCAAAGTGGCTATTAAAAAATGGAGAGGCATTTCAGTGTGAGAGAGATTTTGGATATTCCAATAGTTAGAAGAATTTAATTCCAGGATTGAACAGTTGACACAGCAAAAGTTCATTCTCCCATGCACTGATGATGTTACTCTGTTTGGTAATGAAATGTCTGCAGCAAAAGGACCAAGTTCAGAGAACATTAAGAACCCAACCATTTTAGATGTGCTACTAACTAGTACTTTGGGGTGAACGTTGGTGAGAAGGGTGAGAGGGTCAGTCTGCAGCTGATGAGAATCCTGAAGAAGCAGGTTATCGAGATCCGTTTCAGTCAAGGTTCAGGCCAAAATTTAGTACTGAGACTGCTCTGTTTGTGCTTGTCACGGTCCAATCATCCTTATGTTTCTTGACTTCTCAATCGCTTTTGATACCATTGATCATGGTATCCTCCAGAACTGGTTCTATGAGTTGGAGATTGAGGACATTGTTTTATGATGGTTTCTTTCAGGGATGGGATTCAAATTTTTTAACAACTGGTTCTGTGGGTGTGGCTTAGGTGGTGGGCATGGCTTGGTGGTCATGTGACTGGGTGGACATGGCTTGGTGGTCATGTTATTGGCTGGGTGTGGCCAACTCAATATCACTCACATCGAGGTACGCATCTCCTCGCCTGGCCTCTCATGACTGTGGGGATGCTGCAACAGTTGTAAGTGTGAAAAATGGTTGTAAGTCACTTTTTTCAGTGCCATTGTAACTTTGAATGGTCACTCCACATAAACAAAGTACCAGCAAAGGAGGGGAAAAAAACTCCAGAGAAGTTCCTGAGACAGGAAGTCTAGTCCTGCCAGTAGGACAGGCCAGTAATTTCTTCTAACAACCATTTCTCCGAACTGCTTAGGTTGTTAACAACCGGTTCTAGCGAATAGGTGCGAACTGGTAGAATCCCACCCCTGGTTTTTTTCCTTTCTCCGGGGCCAGTTCCATTCAGTGTTCATTGGCAGGGAGAGAGTAGAATGGGTCAATAGATGGCCGCAATAAGTTGCCCCCAGTAAGTTGTCTTAGACCCAGGAGAGTGGTCATCTATCAGTTTGAGATTCTGTATAATCAGCACCCTGATAAAACCCAATTATATATTGACTCTGGGCTGGCCAAGTGAGGCTGTTGAGATTCTGGCCCAGGCCCTGGAGGCTGCGCAGGTTTGGATGGGGAGAAGCCCATCCCAATCCTACCAAGAATGAGTGGCTGTGGGTGCTTAGACTGCCCAGGTCTGGAGATATTCCAGCTTGGACCTTGGATGAAGTTGGACTTCCCCATTCAAAGATGGTGTGTAATTTGGGGGTGTTCCTGGACTCACATCTATTGCCTGATGAGCAGGTGGAACTGTGGTCAGAAAGGCTTCTGCCCAGCTTCAACTGATGTGCTAAGTCTCCTCTTCCTAAAACAGATGCTCTTCAGATAGTCATTCAAGCCCTGATGACCTTAGGATTTAACTACTGGAACATGCTCTATAAGGGGTCCCCTTGAAGACAACCCTAAAACTTCATCTGTCCCAGAAAACAATGGCGTAGGAATATCCAACTCATTAAAACTTGCTATCTGTGGAAACCCCAGAAGCATGCCTTCTCTGGAGTAGCGTCTGCCCTCTGGAATGAGGTTTTCCCCAAAATTCAAAGTCCTTCTAACCTACTAGTATTTCAAAGGTCCCTAAAGACCTGGCTTTTCACACAGGCCTTTGGCAAGAAAAACTGATGCCCATTTCTTTTTCTTTTTTTTTTGCTCTCCTCTGGGTTTGTTTTCTTTGACTTTGTTGTCCATGCCCCATCTGATTAAATGTCTTAAAAATTATTTTCATTAACACACCTTAAACCCAACAGTGCCACTCATTCCACTTAGATCTAAAAAGCAAACATGCTTAGAAAATAAAACTAGAAGTTAGCAGCCTCCGAGTGTTTGGTTGGAAAGTGAGCCCAAATGCCACAAAAAAGCCAGGGGGTTAAAAGTTTGTGTGGGACAGGAAGGAGGAGGGGTGATCTCTCTTCTGGTATGTAATTGCCAACTGATTTTGTAAGCATGCCCACAACCTGTTTTTAAAGTTTCAATATCTGCTGGCTCAAAAATGAGGGAACTGCAAAGGAATCTCCTTAACGGCCTATTAAAAGCCACAGAGTAGTAGAAGGTATTCAAGAGAGGGATTTAAAGGTTAGTTTGGAGTTGAAAAAGCCTACCAAAATGACATATGCTTAGGAAGTTTCAGCCAGTAGTTTTGGCACTTCAAAGAGTTTTGGCATACTAAACAGTTATTGTAGCAGAACAAGCTGTCAGAGGGACAGATGGAACCCTCCTTGACCAATAAATATGGCAGCATGAGATCCAAAGGAATCCAATTATGTCAGGGTTTTGCTTCTAATGTGGGGTATGTGCCTGGAGAAAAAAAAATCTGCTTGAAACAATTTCTTTTTTCTCAGACCATCAGAGATCTTATATGAATATTTGGCTAAAGTACTTGAGACGCTAACCCAAAAACAGGATTGTAATGTAGTGGAAAATCTCTTCACTGTACATTTGTAGTGACTGCTTTTTATAGCAACCTGGTGGTGAGGTGGGGGCAGATTAAAATCCCCAGCTGACTGGGGAATTCTGGGAGTGGAAGTCCACACTTTTTAAAGTTGCTAAGGTTGAGAATCACTGGTATAGAAGAGTGAGAGAACAGTTTTGCCTTAATGGAGTGACCAGCAGGGGAATGTTAGCTGATGCACCTAAAAAGGATTATACTTGCATCTGCTAAACAACCCCCACTCCCCAGTCTAAAGCCTCTAGGTCTACTGGTGTCCTGCCCACCTTTGCATCTGAGGCAACAAAAACAAAACAAAACCCCGGAGACTGGTACAGGCAAGATAGGATCAAAGCCAAGGAGCCTTTTTCACTCCACTGCCCTCCATGCTGCAGTGATGGGGAAGAAAGGGGAAGTGGGAAACTCCTCTAGCGGAGGAAGAAACGGCCCACGCCTGGTGCCCAAAGAGCATTCAGATCGGGCAAAATAAACGAGCCGCTTTTATTGTCTCCCCTTTTCAGAAGAGAGGCCGGCTTTGCCTGGCTGCGGCTTAGCGTAAGGTTTCTTCGGCCTCGTCTTCATCGTTCCCCGACTCCCTGCCGTAGCTTTCGAGGTGCTCAAACGAGTAGTAGATGCCTCCGCGGCTGGAGGGAGGTGGGAGTAAGATCATGGCGGGCAAGGGGTCGCCGGGAAACGGCGTGGAGCTGGGGCTGCCTTCGTTCAGGATCCAGACGAAAGAGTAGAGCGCCAGCGCCACCAGGATAAAGGACGTCAGAAAGCCGCTGAGGACGCCCGTCGCCAGAGGCGTGGCCCATTCAAAGAGACTCCGGTTGTAAGGCGGAAGCGCTTTGCGCTCCACGATCAGCTCCAGCCCGTCCCACTCGCCTTGCTCAGGCGGCGGCGCCGCGGAGCCCTGGCCCTGGCGCCGCTGCCGGCTTTGCGCGCTCCCTTGCGGACCCTCGTCCAGGAGCAGCGAGGAGGTCAGGTGCTTCACCGTCTCGTGGTACTCCTCCACGTTCTTCTTGATCTCCAGGTTCTTGTCCTGGTTGAGGTTCTTGCCCAGTTCTAGCGAGACGTCGGCGCGGCCGATCAGCTGGAGAGCCCGGGACAAGCGATCCCAGTACATGGTGTCTCCTTCCGTCTCCAGCCACTGCTGCAGGGTCTCTTTGCACTGAGCGGTGGTGAGGATGTCCCGCCGCCTTCGTCGTCGTCGTCGTCGACGGTCGATGGGGTTGTTCTTCTCGGAGAGGCGCTCCAGCTCGTCCTTCACGTTCTCCTCGGGGCCCAGGAGTTTGAGGAGGAAGGCCTGGCATTCCTCCGGGGACAGGAGCTCCGAGATGCGAGCCATCATGTGGGTCCCGATGTCGTCGGCCACCGTGTCATCGCATAAGGCGGGCAAGGCTAGCAAGGCAAGAGCTAGGCCGAGCAGAGGCCGCATTCAGAAGGCTCTGAAAATCGGGAGGTTGAAAATGAGAGAAAAGCCTTCAATTCCGGCCTTAACTGTCAAAGCACCCAGAGCCTTCAATTCCGGCCTTAACTGTCAAAGCACCCAGAGCTTCAACATATTTAAAGCATATGAGAAGAGTGCCTCTGAGTCTACACAGACTGCCATTTCTAGCTTGTATGTTAAAAAGATAGCTTGAGCTGATATTTGACAGACACCCAGCTACCTATCATATAATGCAATACATGTCATGCAGAATGAGGAGACCGTTTATGAAGTTCTCTCAGGTGTGTAGCCATTTATCTAACTTGTCTTTTTCAATTAAATAATTATTCCTTATTGGCTACACGTGTATTTAATGTAATGAGAGAGTAACACATTAATTTGTTTTCTCTTTTGGGCATAATCTTTCAGAAATCCATTATATTTAATGAGGTATTTCCCCCCTATCATATTTACATAGGAATACAGGTTATTGGTGGGTGGCAGCATCTAGCTGATTTTTGTTAAACTTGTTGGGAAGTTGCACCTATATTATCTGTGCTTATTAAAGCCAGATTGGATATGTTGACTCAAGGAAGAGATGTAAAACATCTCTTTCCTATCCTTGCTAGTTCCAAAATATGTATTAACACAAGGTGGAAAAAAATACAAATATAGCCAAACCTATCTGGAAACTGCACATATCCAGTATTGTCATACAACAAGTGTGGAATAATTTCAGGTAGCTTGGTGACAAAAGAATGGCCCTCTGTTCAGGGCCAGAGGAAAGAAGTATCCTAAACTGAGGAAACGCAAGACTAAACAGGAACCTTTGGTCTGCAATATCCTCTTTTGCTTGTAAATCTCAGATTCCCTGGCTGTATTCTCACTCACCAGTAGGCTATAATGTACTGGGCTTAATTTGAGAGTCCTTGTGTCCTACAAACCTAATCTGCAGTTAGTTGATGGTTTGATGTGTTGTGCTAACCCAGATACAGGTAGTCCTTGAATTATGACCACAATTGAGCCAAAATTTATGCTGCTAAGTGAAACATTTGTTAAGTGAGTTTGCCCCAGTTTATGACCTTTCTTGCAACAGTTGTTAAGTGAATCATTGCACTTGTTAAGTTAGTAACATGGTTAAGTGAATCTGGATTCCCCATTGAACTTTGTCAGAAGGTCGCAGAAGCGGATCACATGACCCCAGGACACTGCAACAGTCATAAATAGGAACTAGTTGCCAAGCATCTGACTTTTGATCATGTTACCATGGGGATGCTGCAGTGGTCATAAGTATGAAAAAAGGCCATAAGTCATTTTTTTCAGTGCATTATAACTGTGGTCACTAAATGAACTATTGTA
Organism: Bungarus multicinctus; assembly: GCA_023653725.1. Lineage (NCBI taxonomy): Eukaryota > Metazoa > Chordata > Lepidosauria > Squamata > Elapidae > Bungarus > Bungarus multicinctus. Next base: position 140,120,887 of record CM042834.1, read on the forward strand.
AGTTGAGGACTATCTTATAGATTTAATTGAAAAAATCATAGTACAGATAACTTACAGAGCTACATGGAATGTGAACTACAATCACTGGGTATCCCTAATTTTTTAAAATTGCCTATAACAACTGCCTGAGGTGTCCACCAATATAATAATGTACAGATTTTACAACCTATTTAGATCAGGGGAAATGTTCTTCACTAAGCTGGGTGGGGTCAGGGCCAGCATGAGACGCATCCAGCCCGCGGGCCGCAGGTTTGACACCCCTGCTCCAAAGCAACAAAAATACCAGAAACTAAAATAATAATCTAACCCAGTCTGCATGATTTGAAAGCTGAAAATGTTGGGAGTTCATTTCCAAAACATTTGGAGGGCTTCAGGTTGGGAAAAGATGCCCTAAAAGTAGGAACAAATATTGCCAGTTACCTGAAGTGACTTCCAGAACAAGAGGCATTCCTTGAAATAGTGTAAAGTTTTTTTTCTGTGGAATTTTAAAACCTCCTTGCGAGTATGATGTCATAAAAAGAGCCAGCAAAAGGTTCTACTTCCATTGCCCTTCTCTGGAGAAGGTCCGGTTCATGGGATCCTGTAATGTATATGAAACAGCTCTCCAGATTCACTGATCAGCTTTCCCCCAACATGGGATCCATGAGGTGGCAGGGGCCACTGGGGGAATAACAAGAGGGTCCCTGCTCCATTGAGCATTCCTTATTGCTATGGGGTAGTAAAGATTGCTTCCCTTTTCCTACCCACTTTATAGAGGGAGTGGTGACAGGAAAAGGGGGAACCAATACCAATATTGAGTACAGGGAGGAATTGTGTGGTAAAGAGATTTTTATACATCCATCAATTATTAGCTGTTTTCCAGGATATTTTGAAAGAACACTGTTAGGAATGTAAGTCACCTAACAGTTGGGTTGGAAATATATAAACCAGGATAGACATTTTAATACTGTCTCTTTAAGGGAATGCTAAAATTGTAATTGGGTGTGGTTCCTCAAACGGCCATAAGATGGAGCCAGAAATCTGTTTTCCCAAGAAGAAGAAGAAGAGTTGCTAGTTGATGGTCGATGTTCTGTTCGCTGTTTTTGGTTCCTGTATTTCCTATTGACTGTTGCTGATCGTCATTATTCTTGGATTGATGTGAGTCTATTACTGAACTGTTTTTGATACTGGACTTTGTTATCGGATTATCCCTGGACTGAAAACCGTGTATGACTTGGACTGTTTGTTGGACTTTGCTTAACTGTTTACTGGAAGTAAAACCTACATTTTACTATACAGTGTATCTGTATACTGTGTATGTGTTATTCAACATTACTCTCACGACGTCTCCCTGTGTGCACTCATTCTCCTAACAGGGAATTACCTCAACAAACACTAAACTAATATACATATATTCAGGTAGCTGCTGAGATCATTGGAACCAGGTTGGCTAACCATTGAGGTTGTTCATCCCCCCACCCCTTGCTTTTCCAATTTTTGGCCACAACCATCCCTCCTTCCTGTTGGTCACTGCTTCAGGCTGTGGACTCACCCAAAGGATTCAGCAAACATTGTTTTTCCAGGGCCCAAAGCAGAATGGCCCTGCAAACCAAGGTGGAACCCAAATTAGCCAATAGAGTACCATCCTCTGGGTCACCTGACTGTGATACAAACTGCAGGGAGAATCAAGTTATATACCCCCACAGTCCTGGCTTCTCTGCTTAAAAGGAAAATCATGACCTCCACACCTAAATGGCTAAGGCTGACTTTAAGATGCCTCAGGGATGGGTTGGGGACAAGTGGAAGGCAGCCTCATGAGGACATGACAAGAACAAAAGAGATTGCTAAGGCTTGTTTATGATGTGATTAAGTGAAGACAAAGATAGCTTTTTTCACATCTTTTAGCTCTGGATCAGCAGATGGCAGCATAACCCCAAGAATTAAAACTAGAAAGTGATTGATCAATAGCCTTCACTTTCACTCAGGGACATCCAAAAACTTTGCTTCTGGCCCTGAATTAGTGCTCTTTCTAAAGAGATATCCCTCTTTTAATACAGAACTGGAACATGATGGTCTTCAGAGCAAGCCTTAATACAGGGGTCTCCAACCTTGGCAACTTTAAGATTTGTGAAGTTCAACTCCCAGAATTCCTCAGCCAGTCATGCTGGTTGGGCAATTCTGGGAGTTGAAGTCCACAAGTCTTAAAGTTGCTCAGTTTGGAGACTCCTGCAACAGCTGACAAGTAGTGGCAATTCCTTGCTTTCAGTATACTAGGGTTAGGTTAAAATTACAAGCTCCCTGCTTTTAAAATTAGCATTGTTCAACCAGGCTGTTTGAAGAGACAAATGCAAAAAAATTTAGTTAGCAATTTATGAACTTCTGTATGTCAAGTGGTTATGAAAGGCATAAAAATGGGATCGTTTTAAAGTGAAATATAAAGTGTTGAGTATATCCCATAAGACTTTTTTTACTACGTGTTTTATTTTTGACAGTCATCTGGGCTAAACTATGGACTTGCTGTTTGTAAGGATGCATTGATCTTTCTAATAAAACTATAGTTGATTTGGTCCCATTGTTGCTTTCCTTTTGGCAAGTAGCTAGGATTTCCTATGGACATGTTTAAGTGCTATTTTTATGCAGTGAATCTATTTATTAAATTAGAAACCCATCAATTGCCTATTACTATTTTTAAACAGTATTTAAAGGTTGGCTAAAAGCCACTGCTTTTTTCTATTGATTAATTAAAAAAAGCAGGTTCTAGGAGAAACTATCGCAATCCATTTTTTTTAAGCAAAGAGATTTCGTGCTGGCAACACAAGTCCAGTTCTGTGCTTTTAACAATAATGTCAGTGTTTAAAACAACCTTCACTAATGTAATGGCATCCAGATGTGATGCTGGGAGATATATCACCTGATAATATTAGATGACAAGGGCCTGTTTAGAGTCAAGGGATTTATGACTCTGAAATAAATAAATAACCATGTGAGATAAGATGAAAAGGAATTCTTCCGTTTCTATCCACCCCACTCGTTCTTCTTTGCTTCTGTGTATGATCGGTCCCCTTTAATGTATAGAAAGCACAGTGACCTTCTTCAAAATGGAGCCTTCCAGATGTGTTGGACTACAGTTCCCCTCATCAATCAGGCAGCATGGATTTGTTCTCTGGGGTGATGGGCATTATAGTCACTGGCCAGCCCCTAAGAGTCTAGCCCTCTTTATGTGCTTACTACAGATTGGAATAACCTCCCTAGGAAAAAGCGGGGACCGCTGGTTCCTGCATCTATACAATAAGCACACAGCCTGCTCCAAAAATGCTTGGTTTTTCATCTCTGCCCTGCAGTTTTTGAAAATTTAGATTTGCCTCCTTTCCCTAATTGTGCCTTGGGACAACTGCTTCTGGAAAAGTCTGGCGAATAACTAGCTAGAAGGAAGCACCTTCTCCCCTAAAACCTCCCACAGACCCATTAGAAATGCACAGTGGTTTCATTGTTCCCTGTTAGGAATACCCCTAACCCACCACCCCTCCCAAACTCCCCTTTAAAAAAAAGAAAGAAAGAAGCTACGGCCTAGCTGTGGAATGAAAACAAATCATCCACAATTGGTGACTGAGCAGGAGGCCCACAAAGGGCATTCCTCGTTCTTACATTCATTACATGCAAAGGGGCGAAAAGACCATTTCCGAAGCTACTTCTCTGATTTTCTGGACCAAGAAAGCATGCTCTGTCCTCAACTACAGTTAGCGAAGGAGATCCTTCGTCTTGACTCACTCACTTTTGGAAATGTCTATAACAAACTCTATAGTTTTCCCCTGTTCTTCTGCAAGCAGTGGGGATAATTTCCAGAGGGATAATTGGGTGTAGCATCTTAAATTAAATTTTTTTTGAACTACTAACCATCTGCAGATGGTACAGGATAATAAAAACATGGACAAATAAGCTGAAAAACAGCTTCTATCCCAGGGCAGTAACTCTATTGAATTCTATTGTATAGTGCAATATTAATGCAATATCAGGGGTTTTCAATTCAATGTATAAAATGTGAAGGATGTGTGTTTGTGTTTATTTTCATAGTCATAATGTACACTGAAGATGGTATTTAATTTCGTTGTATGAGGTGCAATGACAATAAAGTAAACTAAAAGCCAATGTATATATTAAGATGGTAGCTTTTGTGAATTATAGTTTGCTTGTCAGATATACTGGAATACACACACATACATCTCAGAGCTGGGATAGATGATGGCAAATACTGCAGGGTGTAGAAAAGAATGAAACTGAGGTTGTGCAAAAAGTACATAATCATTGCCTATTGATAGAGGCCATAAAACAGTTTCTGGGTGCAAAACAGAGATCTCTGTGTTGGGAAACTTAATAATGTGTGTGGTAGTGAGAATAGAAATCTTATCGTAAGATAAATCTTCATTCCAGCTCTGTTCTTTTACAGTGAGACGGTCTTTGCTCAAGGATGGATAGTGGGGCAACTTGACAGCAAGTTTTATCATTAGTGGTTGGATCCAGATTTTGCAGCTCTCCCCAAAGTGGCAAATGGTTTTTAGCTGTCAAAAGCTCTCAAGGGATCCACCTTTTGAATTCTCTTAATTCCCATACTAGGAGATGCACAGCAATTCAGAAATGGGGATATAGTTTGTGGTCCAAGAGAATGCATTCCTGTAGGACCAGATATCTGGATGGCATAGAGATGCATGCCATGGGAAGAAAGCAGGAACAGCTATTCACTACACTAGGTCCAAGGCAGCAGCCAAATGGAGGCTACATTGCTTCAGATTTCAGGTAGGGATGATGTGGTTTTAAAACCCTCTCCACATAAAACGTGGCATGCCTGCCAGACACTCAAGAAATGCTACCCTATTCTGCTTGCTGCTGCAATTGTGTTGGCTTCAGAATTCCATCATCTCATTCCGTGTAATCAAGACAACTTTCAGCATCTGGCTAAACTGAAGCTTGTTAAAACACAGTGCAAAGAGCAGGCTAGCTGTTCATGGTTTATAAATTATAGCAGCTGGGTTCAAACAATCTTAAAACAAAAATCAAGGGAATTGCACTTTCAGGATCAGCCAAGAAAGCAGAATAAGGAAATCCATGGCTGCTACCTTCAAAGAGCTAAGCCTTTCCCATAGCACCTAATTAAATGACATTTTCTTGCCCTCATGCCAATCCACTGGAGGTTATTGTCAAGGGACCAGGAGAAATGAAGCACTTACAGCAGAGGCTCACTCGGAAATAGCACTGGAAGACAAGTGGGGCTAAGAGCCTCATGATCCCAGTGCTTGAAATTATAAATTTCCTGATCTTGTTCAAAAACTTCTTTCATTGTGCGATTAGGATCAAGACCCACTGCACAACGTTTTCAAGGAAAGCAAGTGTTTCCAATGAAAGGATGGTCTCACTGACCAAGTCTTGAATTCAGGAAGGTTTGTTTAAATCACCATGAGAGGAAATGCCATCAGGGGGCAGCATTAGCAGCATTATTCTACCTCCTCTCTTTCTCTGACTATTCACAGTCAGCAATGAATGCCAAGTCCTTGTTGCCCCATCAGGTCAGAGTACATCTGAAGAGGCTATAAAAAAGAACAGAAGAACAGAATTGAGCCTGGAGGTCTAGCTTGGAGGTCTAGTCCAACTCCCTGCACAAGCAGGAAACCCTATACCATTCCAGACAAATGGACGGTCCAACCTCTTCTTAAAAACATCCAGTGTTAGAGCACCCACAGCTTCTGAAAACAAACTATTAATGGTTCTATAGGGAAATGTCTCCTGGGTTCTAGGTTGGATGTCTCTTTGATATGTTCCCATCTGCTACTTCTTGTCTTGCTTTCAAGTGCTTTGGAGAATAGATTGCCCCTCTCTTATGACAACCTCTAAAATATTGGAAGGCTGCTATTAAGTCACCCCTAGGCTTTGTCTTCATTAGACTAGACATATCCAGTTCCTGCAACTGTTTATCATAAGTTTTAGCCTTCAGACCCCTGAACATCTTTGTTGCTCTTCTCTGCACTCTTTCTTAGGGGTCTCAACATCTTTTTTGTATTGTGGTGACCAAAACTGGATGCAATATTCCAAGTGTTCTCTTACCAAAGCAGTATGTAGCAGTACTAATAATTCATGTGAACTTGATATTATTCCTCTGTTGATGCAACTGAAGACTGCTTTGGCTTTTTTGGCAGCTGCAACACACTGCTAGCTCATACTTAAGTGATTGCCCGCTAGGACTCTACTAGATTCCTTTCACAGTTACTGCTGTTGAACTAAGTACCACTTATTCTATAACTGCATTTATTTTATTTTTGTCTAAGTGTAAAACCTTACTTTTCTCACTACTGAATTGCATTTTGTTGGATAGGATCCAGCGTTCAAGTCAGTTAAGATCTTTCTTGATCTTAGGCCTATCTTCTTAAAGTGTTGGCTATTCCCCCTAGCTTGGTGCCATTTGCAAATTTGGTGAGTTCCCTATCTATCCCCTCATAAATCATTTAAAAAGATGTTGAGTACTGCACCTTAGGCAGAACCTTAATGTACCCCATTGCATACTTCCTTATAAGTAGATGCAGTTCCAACTGAGGACTGCATGTTGAGTATGGCTTGTCAGACAGTTACAAATCCATCTGATGGTGATGCTGCCTATCCCACATTTTTCTATCTTACCAAGAAATATGTTGTAGTCTATTTTGTCAAATATCTTACTGAAGTCCAAGTATACTATTTCCACAGCATTTCACTGGTCCACTCATTTAGTCACTTTGTCAAAGAATACAACAAGTTTTGTGTGGCATGATCTGTTTGTGATAAACCAATTTTTATCTCTAAGTAATAGCTTTGTTTACTTCTAGGTGTTCTCAGATCTGTTGGTTATCTTTTCCAGGATTTTCCCAGGTATTGATGTCAGGCTGATTGGTTTGTAGATTCCTGGATCCATTTCTTTTCCTTTTTTGAGGATGGGAATCACATCAGTTCTTCTGATGACAAAATCTCCTGTTATCATACTCAGTTCTATTATTGAGAAGATAATGGCTCCCAGAATGATTTTCATTAAAAACAAAAATAACACCTTTTCATTCCTTGTAATCTCTTTAATACTGTGAAATACTTTTCTTTTTAAAATAACAGTATTTTCTGAGGTAGACCATTACAGTTCAAACGCATTTCTTTTCAGACATTAATAAGACATGAATTAAATACTTTCATGTACAATATGTTGCAAAATGAGGTAGAAATGGTTACAGAGGATGTACAAAGTCAAAGACGATTTAGAAAAAACAAAAACCTCTTCAAAATTCCAGTACCACTTTTTGGAGGAAACAAAAAAAAAAAAAAAAGGACAAAATAAGCAATCTTCCTGAGGTATATTGCATTGCTATCTATGAGATACGTTTGCAGTGAAGGCACTAAAATGATATGAAGAGACTGTGCCTGCTGCTTATGACCAATTCCTGTTATAAAAACTGAACAATCTTTACCAATGCTGTAGAACTTCGTATTTCCAGGGCCATTAGATGTTGCAGTCTGATGACATTGATGACGCCTGTCTGGACACTTATCCTGATTTACTAACTATCGGCTTCCCTTATCTCCTGAAATGGCTTTTATAGGCTATTGCCACCAGATTCTATTTCTAGTGGTGCAATTAATGGAAGACACGTCTGGATCGAGAGAATCCAAGTTCTAAAACCACACTGTTCATCCACACAGAATTCTGCTCAATCCTGTTGGGCTTTCTTACTCTCCTGCATTAATGAGGGGGAAAAAAAATAATAATCTAAGGACACAGCTCAGGTTTTTCCATAGCTGGGTTTTGCCAAGGAACATGGAAAGTTGTGAACAAGCTTATCTTTTACATTAGAGGTAGTCCTCGACTTACAATCACAACTGAGCCCAGAATTTACACTGTTAAGTGAGACGTTTGTTAAGAGAGTTTTGCCCCGTTTTACGATCTTTCTTGCCACAATAGTTAAGTGAATCACTGCAGTTAAGTCAGTAACATGCTTGTTAAGTAAATCTGGCTTCCCCATTGACTTTGCTTGTCAGAAGGTCGCAAAAGGGGACACTGCAACTGTCATAAATATGAACCAGTTGCCAAGCATCTGAATTTTGATCACATGACCACAGGGATGCGGCAAAGGTTGTAACTGAAAAATAATCGTAAGTCACTGTTTTCAGTGCTGTTGTAACTCTGAATATTCAGTAAAGAAACCGTTGTAAGTCAAGGGCTACCTATACAGCGAAGCCTGAGCTTTGACTTTAAGAGAAGATCGGTTAAGTTTTATAGTCTACGGAGTTCTTCCCAAGCCTTTGGAAAGCCAGTGGCCTATTGGAAGGAAAAAAAAACCTTGTATCTTTTAAAGTAGGTTAAAGACATATAACCTAGGAGAATTAACTAATAAGAGTCCTCATGCATGAAGCTAATATGCTGAATTGAATCCCCTGAGCAGAATTCCATTCAAAAACTAGGGCGAAGGAAAGGGGCTTTCCCATCCCCAGACTCCAATTGCCATCATCTCTTGCAGAAGGTGATTCTCCAGAAGACGAAGGAAGGGGGTTGATGAAACACTTCATTTTGCACAGGGGATGTTCTGTGCAATCAGGAGCCCTCTTCTAAAAATGGACGGGGGTTGGATTGTGCCTTTTTGATGTTTTGTGCTCTCTACCAGATATACAAAAGTAAACATTCAAAGGGGCATCTTTTGATAGCAGGTTTACAATTCATGGCCGAACCACAGTTTGTGAACTAATTCCCAAATGCATGGTGCTTATCAAGAATGGTTTGATCAACCTGATAAAATTTTATCCCTGGGTGGAGGAAAGCAAAGGGGATGAAAATGAAAAAAAGACAACTGCTTCAAAAGATTGAAAGTAGTGTTTTTAGAGGCTAACATTTAAACCCAAACACTGATCAACAAGCATGAATTACTTTCACTCGGTCAGCTGTCTAAAGCTAGGGGGAGGTGTTATGCTTACAATGAGTGGTAAATTGCAGCCACATATATGCATGCATATACATGTGTATATGTGTGCAAACACACACACTGTAGGATCATTGAAAGCATTTAGTTGCAATGAACAAAGAGCTGTTATCACTGGAGCCTGCAAAGACATACTCCAGCTTTCAATAATTCCACCTAGCTCCCTCAGAAGCTTAGATAAAGAGAACTGATGTTATTAATGATAACAAAGCAAAAGGGAAACAAAGTAAACCCTCTTCAATCTGACAAATCACTGCTACCCCTACACTTTATCTCAATTTCACTGGTTCTGATTTTATTTTGGTGCATGGAAGCCTCCTGTATCAAAGGGAGCAGCTAAGTGAAGACTAAATGTCAGAGGCAGCATATCTCTGTACACCAGTGTCTCCTGAAGATGTATAGCTGGATATTGTCACTGAGTGAGTAAACATATAGATGAATAATTGGCCTAGAACTAGAACTTATGAATAAACTCAAATCCGGGATCTGAATTCCAAACTCCAAACTAGACGTCTGATTTATTTCCACATATGAAACCCTGTGCTTACTTTCTTGGAAGGCAAACCAACGAGATTAATAGAAAGGGAACATCTCCAAGAGCAAAAGCTAGACACCCATCGAAGTGAGTCCTGAACTTCAAACATCAGCCACTCCAAATACTTTTTGGTTAATTCCTACAAATTAATTTTCTAATCTCAGAATCTCAAAAGTTGTCCTTCCCCCCTCAAAAAAAACCCTATCATTAAGGGTTTCCTGCTTCACCTCAGAAAAGAAAAAAAATAAACAATAAACACGATCTCCCTCCCTCCCTCATGCTAATGAAGTAGACTAGATCAGCTTTACTTCCCAGGTAATCGAATCTCATACCCTGCCTGTTTTCCCAAGCTTCTTCAAGAAATCCAAAGAAAATTTGCTTTGTTTCAAAAGAAAATAATCTGGAAAGCTAGCCAATATTTGCCAATTATAAGACAGCCTCCTCCCATCTTCCTTGATACATGCCCCCAAAGTATACACATTCACACAACACCCCAGCCCAATAGCTAGGACCAGACTAGGTGCAGCTCCTACAAACCTCATCTTATATGATTCTCACTTTAGAATTAATTTATTGGCAAAAAGAATAATACAACACTCTTATGAGGATACAATGTACAATGCACCAGGTGAAAAGTCTCCCCGCTGCATCTTAGTATAATAACTGTACAATCTACCACCACAAAACGTCTTCAAGGGGAAGAGGCCTGTGAATGACTCTCCTCACACTAGACAGTCAAAGGTCAAGGGGGTTATTAAATCTTTGGTGTCTAAGTAGTCCTTGAGCCTGAACAGAATCACTGTCACACATTTTATCTCTAGCAGAAATTCCGTTGAATGTCCAATAGAGAACATTCTATAGTGGATCCAAACACTGTTTACACAATCTGTATTCCGTGCAAAGAAATTTGAATCCAGTGCTCAAATGTATAGCTGTGCATGGTTTCCTAAATGTATTTGCCACAATTTATCTTGAAACAGATTTATCTAGTGTGAAGAGAGAGAAAGAAAAGGCAGGGAACCCAGTATGCATCAGCAAAATAAAAGCAGGCTAATTCTACTTTTATTTCCTGTTTCATCTCCAAACACACAACCTTGAAGAGTTAAGAATTTTCTTTTATCACAAAATGTTATCATTTTCAGAAAAATGTACCATATTATGTATTACATTTGGCGGTGTAGAAAAGATACATTGCAGCAAACTTTAGCTAAGTGAGAAAACTTGCTTAATGTTGTAATATAGAATGCATTGGCAAATTGTTCATTATATAACTGAAACAAAAAAATGTACTGTTCCATGGCAACGCTGCAAGCCTTGGAAAAGTGTTACTTTGGGAGGACCTTCATCTCCAAATAAGGTCAGATCTTGTACGTATACGATTCTTTCCTGGTGTTTATTTCTGTCTTGGGGTATACAAGTATGATAGCATATGAGGTGAATACTGCTTTGTCGGAAGCTTCCATTCAAGCCTTAAGAAAGTGCTAGTTTAATTTCTGAACTCAGAGGATACTTTTATTGTTGTTTTTCCCCATGCTAGCCAAGAGACAGGAAAAGATCATCCGCAGGCAAATGAAATGCAAGGGAAGAGAATCAAACTGTGCTTTCCAGTGCTGAGATCTTAACTAGCTTTCCCCTTATTCTTCAGCTCCTATTAATTTTTTTAAAAAATAGCTGATGTCACACCTACAAATGACAGGAGAAGTAAAGATGGACCGGAACAGAGAAAAGCCACCATCTTGCATAATGAAGGTGGACAGAAAAAAACAAAAGAGCCAGAAAAGAAAGGAGAATTTAAGATGTTCCACATGGGGAGGAGATCATTTGACCATGATCAACATGGAGGGGTCTAGGCTGAAATCTCTCCCCATTCTTCTGAAGCAGGAAAAAGAGGGGTCTGTATACATACAGGAATATACAATCTTAAGGAAAGTAGTTAATAAAAACCACCCTTCGACCAAAACATGACAATGTCCTTCACAATCATTCAGAAGTCAGTGATTTTTCAATAGAATAAGAAACAAGAAGGCAAATGCCTATTATCCTGGGGATGTTCAGGTGGTCCTCAGCTTATGAACCTTCACTTTGCTTTACAACTTATGACCAGAATCTGGGACCAGAATTTTCATGGCTAAGCAGTTAAGTGAGTTGTGCCAGATTTTATGAGCCTTTTTTACCACGTCATTAAGTGAATTGCTGCCATTGTTAAGTGAGTCATGCAGTCATTAAGCAAATCAGCCTTCCTCCATTGATTTGCTTGTTGGAAGCTGGCTGGGAAGGTCGCAAATGGTGATCACATGGCCCTGGTATGCTGCAACCCCTGTAAGCCATGCCGGCTGCCAAGTGCCCAAATTTTGATCGCATGATCATGGGGATGCTGCAATGATTGTAAGTGCAACCGCAATTTCAAATATTCACTAAATGAATGGTTGTAAGTTGAGGACTACTTGTAGCAGAAAACCACAGAACAGAAGCACTCAACTCTTCTTCCAGTTTGTTATTCCCTAGAAACCTTTCATTCCAGCTACTTCCTTTAGTTTCCTGGCAGCTTCCCCCCTCTCCCCCCAATTCCAGTCATATGATTCAGCTTGTGGAAGTAGTTCCAGGGTCTAGCTAGGGCAGACAGAAGGAAGAACAGCTCCACTTATTAGTTCTTCCCATCCTTCATTTAAAAAATCTTCAGGAAAAATGACTGCCAAGTGAATGTGCAGCTGACCTCTGATTTTGGGGAATGCAACATTTTCAGGTTGCTTCCTCAAGTTAGAAAAAGAATCAGAAAATTCCCTACAAATGTTTATCGATCACTAGGCTCACAATGACTTACAAATTGCTAGGTGATCTTGAGAATACAATAAAAAATAGGAGCATGTCAATTAACAGACATTATAACGAATAAAAAAAGAGACAGAATATGCAAAAGAGAGATAGGTTTTCACCAAGAAATAATAATGGCAGAAAAATATAAATATAAGAAAAAAAAATAAACCTCGGTCACAATAATGTTCCATTAATTCCAAAATAAAGTGCTAACTGATCAAATGGAATTTTCTTACTGAGAAAATAAACCATCTCCCTTTACTATTTAACGTCTGGCAGGTTTTAACTGATGGCAATTTATTTATTTCATTTATTATTAGGCGTTAAGAGACGATAGGGCAAAAGATGCCTATGAATCAACAAGACCTATAGCTGCCGTAAATACATTTGTTAAAATATCAAATTTAACCAGAATAGGTACCATGGGCTTGATTGTCCTGAATTTATCATACAAGCTCTCTTTGTGGGTTTTACCATTTCAGATTCGCAAGCTAAATAACTGTACGATAGACTATTGATACACAAAAATCTAATGAAAGATCTTAACCTAATAAAAGGGTCAAGGATCACTTCTGTGATCCTCTTTATTCTCCATCTTTTTGGTTTCATGGGAAGGAGCCAAGAGGCTAAAAGTTGGAAAGAAAAAAAAGGAAGACTGGAAGTTTAACCCTTACTTTTCTGTTATGCAAATTCTTCCAAATGCAATATTTTCCAAACAGATGATTACACTGTCCAGTTATATAGCATCAAGGACTGACCTAGATGGAAGGGTGAGCATCAACATTTAGAGAGGACTTTTATTGAATCGTTCCATTCAGTGATCAATGGAGGAAGAGGTATTTAGGTTGGTCTTTTTTAAATATAGTATTTATTGTATGCAAAGTGCCTAATGAAATCCTCTCAAAAGCCTGTGAGAGACAGGTCTCCATCATAAATGGGAAAAATGAGATTGAGAGATTGTGACTTATCCAAAGACACTCTGAACTGGGAGTTTTCTGGATCAGCTCTCTTTTTCTGATATTAAGTGCTTTGATTTAAATGACAATTGACTGCTTGAGCCACAACTAAGTAGTGTTTACAACTTTCAGCCAGCTTTTTAATTCAGCAATGTTTGTTTTCATTTCAAAATGAACCGGGGGTGGAGGGGGGGTGGAATCCTAAATAGAATCATGTAGTTAATCTTTGCTTTGGTTGTGGTGTCTGCATCATCTCACCTCTGATCTTTAAGCAGCTAATAAAATCCAGATCCCTTATATAATTTAAATTCCTAATCTGATGCCTAGACTTGCAAAGGAGTCCATCTCTTGATTAAAGAAGAGATGGTCTTTAAAGATGTTAAGCAGAAATTCTGGCTTCTTCTAAACTAAAGTGGTGGGAAACTATTTATGACCTGTCGACTTCAACTCCTAAAATTCCTGAGCCAGCATGACTGGCTTAGGAATTCTGGAAGTTGAAGTCCAGGAGTTTTAAAGAGGCCCTAGTTCCCCACCTCTGTTTTAAACCATATGTGATTATTATTTACTTCGGCTAATTAATTTGTAGTAATAATGAGGAGGTGTAAAGTCACCAGTATGATATTGCAAAGGGGCTTGTCACTGACTGCTAAATGCACATGCGCTTGTTCTGTCTCCTACTTTATTGCTACGCTTTTCATGCAAATTACATTGACCTTATTATTCAGATATTCTTGTAACGTAGAATATGGAAGTATTTCAAAAGTACCTATTTAAAGATATCACCCATCTCCCTAAGGTTTCTTATCCAAATACCTTTCTTTGGTTCTGTCTACATGGATTTGTGTTGGATCCAGATTGTGCTATATTTGAAACAGAGTAGATATTGAAGTATCCCAAACAAGACACCTGCAGGCATCAGAATTTGCATTAAGCCATAATGTTTGGTACTGCTCTAAGGCGTTGTGGTTTATAAACCAGAACTTTGGCAAAAGAAGTATATCTCACGTGAGAGTGAAGCCTCCTCCTTTTGGAGAACTTCAGTCCTGATTAAACAGGTGTCGTATCTGCTAGAACCTAAGAGCTTTACTGTATTTTTACTCTTTATTTGTGGAAAATGAAAATAAATTACCCATTTGCCATTGCATTTTGGCAAGGCAGTCTTGAGGGCAAGGCAGAATTCTATGGATTATAGAAAGGGATTGGGTGCCATGGAAATCCAATCTACTCCTGAACAGGGAACTCACATTTGATGTACTGTCCTATGAATATACAAATGGAAATCTTTATAAACTTTTTAAAAATAATTCCTTATCCCGCACACAGGAGTCAGGTGGCTCCTATCTACCGTAGCAAGTTTAATATTTGGAGGTTTACCTTTGATCAATTTCTGTCCATATTCCAAGAAGTCTTTTTGTAAACTTTTACAAAATGGAAATATTTAGACGCAAGAATTATCAGTTTCTTCTCCAAGATTAACCTTGGAGTTTGAAGAATTTTGAGGGGGAGATGCAGACAAAAGATGACTTAACTCTGCATGTATATAGATTGAGGCCTCATATTATGCTCGGTCTGGGATGTATACATTCAACTAGAAAGTTCTATCACAGTGTTTCTCAAGCTCAGTGCCAGAGGTGGTATTCAACAGCTTTTGTCCAGTTCTGGAGAACCAGTAGCAGAAATTCTGAATAGTTTGGAGAACCAGCAAATACCGTCTCTGACTGGCCCCGCCCCCATCTATTCTCTGTCTTCTGAATCCCAGCTGGGCCTTCTTTTGTTGTCCTGCCACAGGAGAACGGAGCTAGAAAGCAAATTAGTGGGGTGGGGAGGGAATAGGATTTTGCAGTAACGTTCCCCCAGGAGTAGGGAAGGAATAAGGATTTTGCAGGATCCTTCCCCTGCCACGCCCACAGAACCGGTAGTAAAAAAATTTGAATCCCACCACTGCTCAGCATCTTTAGTTGCATGCTTGCTGGGGAATAATGGGAGTTGAAGTCTACACATCTTAAAGCTGCTGAAGTTGAGAAAAAAACACTAGAATTGTTCAGAAGGGCAACATACTGCAACAACAAAAAGACAATGCAAAATAGGCACATGATAGCCTCTTGCCGTGTATCTCTTGCTGTGGAGAGGGTACAAGTCTCTCCTAAGTGCACATGACTCCATTTTCAACCGTATTTTCATAAATGCAGGATTTCTTATAGGCTTACACAGAGGGAAACATCATTCACTTACACAAACATTTATAAGACATGCTCTCCCTTTACCTACACATGCACCTATAAATGGAACAGTACAGAGTATAAACCGACATAGATGTACCTCTTGAATTGTGACTCCCAGGTCAGGGGAGAAAAATGCAAGAGGCAGGAAAAAAACAAAAGAAATTGTGCAGGGATGGTTGGAAACAAATGTTCCAGCTTCATGGCTGATGTACCTAACCTCTGCTCTAGGATGGATCGGAGGACTAGATTTAGTAGAGGCTTCTCAATCTTGAATGAAGAGCTAAAGGGGCACCATTTAGTCATCTACTAACTTCCTTCTTCCTTCTCCGCATGCAGACGCTCATTGAATCCTACAGGCCAAGTTTCCCCAATTTGGCTCCCAGAATTCTCAGAAGTGGCTGGAGAATTCTGGGCAGTTCAACCAGGAATTTGAGGGCAACCAAGTTAGGGAAGGTGTCATGGCCCTTGGGATACCTTGATAGGGACCACAGGTCCATGCTTTGTTTTGTTTTGCCTCAAAATACTTTGGGAAGCGCAAATGGACATTTTCTTTGATTACAGAAGTCTTACTATAGAAGGTCCTATAAAAAGCATAGGAAAAGGAAACATGACATGGCTATTTGGCATTTGGAAATGTAATAGAAAGATTCCTTTAAAAAGTGGTACTAGCCATGGCTTTGAAACTTCAATATTAATACTTCTTATTCTTTGAAGACACATTATTTCACCTAACTGCTATGGCAAAAATGTTTTCTTTTTTAAAAAAGAAGAAAGTTATGGCATTATATATTGTGAAACACCCCTGAAATACATTCAACTTTCATCTTTGTAACAACTTCAAGTTTATTCTTGCTTTTTTTTCTCCTGTGCACCTTATAAAGCACATTTGTAATCCCTCCAAATCATTTTTATTTTCCTTGAATTAAAAAAAAATGCAAACATTCTTTATTTTTTGAGGTAAATTATTTTTCCTGAGTAGTTAAAAAAAAAGGGAAAAAAACCACTACTACATACATTAGAAAAATAAAAAAGAGCCTAGCTTATTCAATAATCTACATTTTAAAAAATGCCAACCCCCTTCTCTCAAAACGTACTGATTCCATCTGCTTTATGGTAAGATATGCCTCTGAAAATGAGTCTGTTAAGAAATATTAAATGAATGATCCATAGGTTGTTACCTATAGGGACCTATAGCACAACCTTCCCTAATTAGTTTGACAGAACCATGAGATTCTGACAGACATCATTCAAAAACAATCAAATATTGTTTTTTGGGAACTTTGTGGGCCAGGCAATGCCAGCACTGACAGTGGTTGGAATGTTTATATACCACAATGTAGTTGCCAGCCTGCCATTTTGCGGTTGTTGTAAATATTGTAAAATGTGGATGGTGTAGGTTAAAAGTGAATTGAACTGTGAGGTATTTGTAATTTTTTTTGCTATTTTTATGCAGGGCTTCCCTGAGACCTGAACGTTATTTCAAGGGTTTCTTCAGGGTAAAAAGATGGAGAGAGGCTGCAATAGAAGAGTTAGACAGAAGTGTTTGAGGTGTGCAGCATTAAAAAGGAGCTGGGAAAGGGGTAATACCTGGCAGAATATTTTACAATGCTGGCTGGAAAGGGTTGATTAGAAGAACAGATCAATAATAAATAGGTTATCCTGAGTTCATTGAGCAACTACTTTTCATTAACATAGAGACCTGACAACCACCACACAAACTTTCAGACATTTTTTTTTAAAAACAAGCTGCATGTCAGTCAGTCTAGGGGAGGACTTGCATCCAATTGGTGTGGCTTTTTTTTTTTAAGAGATGAAAACTATGGTCTCATCCTTTCCCCCATTTTCATACAGAAGGAGGAATGAGACTCTCAGAAACTGGAACCCGCAGCGCCCCAAGACCTTTAAGAGCAAACCGAAAATTCAATGCTTCCAGTGGCTTCCTCTCAAACAGATTAAAGATTATTTGGAAAGAGGAACAGGAGCTTCCCCACTAATTGTGAGACCCATACATTTTATCCCATTCCACATACAAGTCCAGCTCCTTCTGAGAGACAGCAGGGTGGATTTTGCAGAAAACGCTTTCAAAATCCTTGTAGGAGGTGGGTTGAATTTGGCCTGGCAGGCTATGCAGTTTATTGGTCCCTGCCTGCTGACAGAGCTGGAGGAGCTCACTGCCCGAGTAGCTTTCAGTAAGTTGGACAATGGAGGCCATCTCCCTCTCGCTGAGACAGTAGTTTTGCTGAGCTAAAGCATGGTGCAGAATCTGCCGTCTTGCAATGCTGTCTGGCGGGGAGATGTAAAAACGTTTGGCAAACCTTCTTTGGGTGGCTTCATCCAGATTACCAGGCCGGGTGGTGGTTGCTATGACAACCACATTCTGCTCAGCGGAGGTAGCAAGCTTGTCCAGGTAGGTGAGCAACTGGGACTTCAAGACGGCAGCGTCTTCTAAGACAGATTCCACGTCGGTGAGGAGAATGACAGCAGGCTGCCGACAGCTGGATATGAAGAAAGTGGTCTGTAGGATTTTCTCAGCCTCAGCCTTCCACTTGGAGACCAAGGCTGTGCCACTGAGCTTCAACAGGGTAGATCCCAGCTGGGTAGAAATGCACCTGCTCAGCAGGGTCTTCCCTACACCACGAGGCCCAAAGAGCAGGATGGTTCTGGGTGGTTGGTTTGCACCAGTATATGCACCAGGCCTCAGGATGGGCCACACGAGCTCTTCTTCAATGGCAGCTTTGACAGAGACTTGTCCTGCAATGTCCGTCCACTGGACCGGAGGGCCACAGTCAATTACTTTGTTGTTCACCAACTCCAGAATGAAAGGGTCCATGGTTTTCAGCTGTTCTTCTACTGGCTGGCTGCTGTTGTCACCACTGAATGCTGTTGTTTTGGGCTGCATCCTTAGAGCAAAGGAGTCTCCCTCGTGCTCCCCATTGGCAGCCGGAGGAGTGAATTTCTCAAAGCTCTCACTAGCTCTCAGTGGGGCTTCACTAACACTGTAAGCTGGAGAGACCAATCCTTTCATAGCCTGGTTGTTGAACTTCCCAATGGGCTCCTCGGAAGCCACTGTGGTTGCCACCACTCCTGCTCCACTTGGCCTTTTCCCACCTTTGAAAGGCACCTCTGAGCTCCGGTTGAATCCATTCCCTCTACATTCACCATTGTCGGACATCTGATATGGGGACTTTGGTTGCTCATAGCTGTATTTGCGATACCTGCCTTCGCCATCTTCCTCCCCGCCAGCGATATCAAAGGCCTTTCTTTTCAAAGAGCTCCCTGACTCGCCACTCAAGGGTGCTACAGAGAGAGGACTCTGATAGCTGTAACCAGGGACCACAGGAGGGCGAGAGGAAGGGGGAATGGGCGTGGGGGCAGCAATGCCCGAGGGCAAATATGAAGCTGAAGGATGGGGAGGGTGGATGGCACCATAAGTGGGCTGGGCTGGGTAGCTCCCTGAAGCATAATTGTACATGGGTCCTGAAGAAGTATATCCAGGGACAAGGGTGGTGGAAGGATGGCTGGGCTGCAAGAGGCCAGAGCTATGCAGGTGGGTGGATGGGTGTGGAGGGGGAAGTGCCGAAGTGGGCTGGCTGCAATAGCCTGAGGGCAGGTAGGCTCCACTGTAGCCTGACGGATACTCCTGAGATGCCCCGAGGCTGCCAGACGTGGTGGGTCCCCCACAAGTGTTACTGGGATAAATGGAGTCAGACAGGTTAGTGGAAACCACGGGGGAGGTACCAAGACCGTTACCCAGTGTGACAGGAGGAGGAACAATCCCCTTGGAGCTGGACAGTCCATCATGCATTGGGGTCAGAGGGTAAACTCCTTCGGCGCTGTGGGCCATTGACCAAGGCTCCACCTCCCCCTTCTGTCCATTGAGGGGTCCAAAGGCACCACCGTCCCCATAGGTGTTGAGTGCTGATGGCCGATCATAAGGGGAGTCGAGGACTCCTGAGTACTTCTCCGCATACCTCTTCAGCAGGTTGGAAGCAGTCAGAGCAGAGATGTCATCATTGGCCCAAGCATAGTTGAAGCGCTGCCGACTGCTATGGTAGAGATCAGATTTGTGGGCAGGTGAGGAGGTGGTGGAGGAGACATCGAGGTGCTGCTCTGGCCACTGATTCAGGGGCTGAGCATGCTCTGGTGTCCAGTGCATCTTTGACAGAGCTAGAAGGAAAGAACAAAGGAACCAGAATCAGCTTTAGGTTTAAAAGGAAATGTATCCTAAAACAAATCCAGTGGCTCGTTTGATAATTACCTACTACTATTACTGCACAAAATACAGAGACAATTATATATATTTTCATAACGAGCAGGAAAAGCGGAATAAGCTAAAATTGGGGAAAAAATGAAAAAGCTGGGAGTGTCTAAACCAAGAACATACTTTGAGCTTCCTATGTGAAGTCCTGCATCAGTCCCCAGAGTGTGTCGACAGCCAGTCAAACTTGGCTATTCTTAAGATAACAAAACATAACTGAACATAGGACCTATGGATAATTTTACTCTGCCAATTTTACTTTTACTTCACAGATTCTTATTTGCTCTTTCTCCCATGAAAGATTCTTTTTGAACCTCTTTGCCATTGGTTTAAAATTATATGATCTGAACAATTTGATGACATCCACCAAGGATACATCAGGTTGCAGGATCCAATCTAGGCTGGTCACCCGGACCAGAGGTTTTGTCTTCTGAGCTTTTGGACTCTTGCTGGAGCCCATCTTTAGGGAAGTTCTCTAAGGAGAGGCTAGCAGTGAGAAGTTCCCTGAGGATGGGCTCCAGCACGAGTCCAAAAGATCAGAGGACAAAACCTCTGGTTCCGGTGACCAGCCCAGACTGGATCCTTGCAACATTATCCCGGGACACGTACATTCTCCTTCATTTGTAATACATCAGTATTTGAACTCCAGATCCTGTATGAATATTAACCAATGTTAGTTGCAATAGTGCTTCATTTGTATCCAACTTGCTTATCTTTATATATTGTCAAAAATAACCATGCATTCACTGCATTTCCTAAATTTTAGATAGTTATCCAATCCAGGAAAGGGGTTTTCTTGGAAGCCTTTGGTAATGAATCGATCAATAGCCTTTTGAAACATCATGTACTTAACGTAATGTACATCCTGAATATAGTATATTTATTCATGTTCTTAAATAATTCTAGGCACTCCGGCCACAGAACCAACAACTCGATGTGCATAATTGAGGTGATTCTGCATAATTCAGAATCTTCACCTGTCTAAGCAATTTTTATTTCTTATATATTTTGATCAAATTGATAATAGATAAATATACATGTATCAGTGGAACTCTGAAAACTAAATCAGGCACCCCTTGGAGGAAAAGCTACAAGACACAGTAGCTGCTGGACCTTCATTCAGCTGAAGTGTGGCTCAAAATCAGACTGCAATAACAGAGAAGGATAAGCCCAACGAGAAGAGAATATCCGAAAAGAATGCACCAGTTCCAGAAAGAACATCCAGAATCTGAAGTAACAGAAGAGAGGCTACATCCACTCATTGCCAAATAGTTTAACAACAGGAAGGCAAAATTGAAGATTGGTTAAGATCTGGCAAAGCCTACTTGATAATGAAAGTTCCAACAAAAGAGGCAGCATCTGGCAACTACAGGCCAATTACCTGCTTACCAACAACTTTCGATTGCTAACTGATGTGGTAGCTGACCCAGTCCAATAGCATCTAGTTGAAAACAAGCTCCTTCCACCTGAGCAGAAAGGAAACTTCTGAAAAAGCAGAGGAACAAAGATCAACCCCTAATTGACAAAATTATTTTGGCAAACTGCAAGAGAAGGAAGACCAATTTGAATGTAGCATTCTAATTGACGACAAAAAGGCATTTGACTCTGCCACATGATTGGATAGAATGCCTAGAAGTCAGAAGCTTTGTGCCATGATTAATGACACCATGAAGAGACAATTGTTGGTCAATTATGATAGACTAGGAGAAGTTAATATCAAGACAGAAATCTATATTCTATCTTTCAAGGAAACTCACTATCACCACTTCTGTTTGTCGTTGCACTGATTCCTCTATCAACAATACTGAATAATTCAGGCTACGGCTATCAAACAGCAGAAATATCTACCAGACTATCCTACCTCCTTTATATGGGTGATCTGGTTGTATGGAAAAATACCATTTCAAATAGAATCATTGCTCAACACTGTCCTTATATATAGCCAAGATACTTCTATGGAGTTTGCACTGGACAAACAAGCCACCCTTACCAAAAACAGAGGGGAAATGATGAAAACTGAAGAAATCAAGATGTTCTATGGAAATAAGTCTGTAAACACTGGTGTGTGGATGAAGAACATGATATATTCCTGCCAATTTACCTGGCTTCCTATCCACATGGCTTTAGGTTCTGCTTGAGTGCAATCCACTATTGCAGCTATGTGTCTAATGACTGGAATTGCTCAAGTGTTAATTGCCTTGATGGTATTTCCTCCACTGAGTTTGAATGTTAAGATCTTCATTCTTTTGATGTATTTGCTTTTAATCTTCTTCTCGACTTTAGTGAACTTGATGTTGTCAGTAGGAAGGATGCCCATATACTTGTAGTGATCATCCTCATTCAAATTTTGGGTGTTATTTTTATAGGGCATCTTCATTCCTATGCTATGCACAGGATCAGGTGATGACACCTAGTACCTAAAGATGTTTCCAATCCCTAATAGCTTGCAATCCAGGATTCTTGCAACCCAGGATTCTTGCTTGAAAGATTTATACATAGAGATTTATACAGAGTAGGGTAGGGTAGGGTAGGGTAGGGTAGGGTAGGGTAGGGTAGGGTAGAGTAGAATAGAATAGAATAGAATAGAATAGAATAGAATAGAATAGAATAGAATAGAATAGAATAGAATAACAGAGTTGGAAGGGACCTTGGAGTTCTAGTTCAACCTCCTGCTTTGGCAGGAAACCCTACACCAGTGTTTTTCAACCTTGGTGGTTTGAAGATGTGTGGACTTCAACTCCCAGAATTCCTCAGCCAGCTGGCTGAGGAATTCTGGGAGTTGAAGTCCACACATCTTCAAAGTACCAAGGTTGAAAAACACTGCTACTACACCACTTCAGACAAAAGGTTATCTCATCTCTTCTAAAAAACTTCCAGTGTTGGAAAATTCACAACTTCTGGAGGAAGGTTGTTCCACTGAATAATTGTTCTAACTGTCAGGAAATTTCTCCTTAGTTCTAGTTTGGTTCTCTCCTTGATTAGCTTTCACCCATTGTTTCTTGTTCTACCCTCAGGTGCTTTTGGAGAATAGCTTGACTCCCTCATCTTGGTGGCAGCCTCTGAGATTATCAGAACTCTGTTATCATGTCATCCCTAGTCCTTCTTTTCGTAAGACTAGACATATCCAGTTCCAGCAACCGTTCTTTTATGTTTTAGCCTCCAGTCCCCTAATCATCTTTGTTGTTCTTCTCTGCACTCTCTCTAGAGTCTCAACATCTTTTTTACATCGTGGCGACCAAAATTGTATGCAATATTCCAAGTGTGGCCTTACCAAGGCATTATAAAGTAGTATTATCTCATATATATGAGATGTTTTCTTTTGCAAGGATTTGTCATTAATTCAGAGTATTCATATTCAAAGCTTATAAATCATGATTTACAATAATTAATATGGAGGCAGTATTTTCTAACAAGTATAGAACATAATTTATAAATGCTCAACGAAGTGTCTATTTCAGATTAAAACTTGCTAAATTTCAGCTTCCAATATCTTTGAAAATGCTGGCCAGGGTCCTGGCAATGAGAATTCAAGAACGTCTGCTTGAGGGTGTAGTACAAGGCTAGCAACAACAACTACCATTTGCCTATTAAAATTATAGTAAAAATTATACTCTTAGTAAAGTTTGAGTAAATTAAAATACTGTAAATTACAGTAACATTATCCTCCATGCAAAATGTTATGGGAAGGGAAATTCCCACTGCTAAGAAAACCTTGTTTAACTGCTGATAGAAAATATCAATGAAAACTGGCCTTGGAGAGTCATTTAAAGCAGGGGTCCCCAGCCCACAGGCTGTGGCCCACTACTGGGCATTGAGCCTATCAGAACCTGGCCATGGAAGTGGTAAGTGAGCATGCGCGTCCCTACTTGCGTGAGCAGTGAACAAGTTGTGTGCATACATGCTTGCCCGCCAAGTACAGAATCATCCCTTCTCCCCCCTCTGCTGGTCCACAAAGCCGAATACGTTGGGGAACACTGAATTAAAGAATGGGGGGGGGGTTGATAACAGGGATGGGATCCTACCAGCATAACAACCGGTTTGCTGAATGCGCAGTACTTTTAAAACAACCTCTCCTGCAAGCTATAACCATCTCCTGCTGGCACGCAGCACTCAGCTGTGCCGCGCAAAGCAACTAAGGTTGCTTTAGCAGGGAATAAAGGACAGCCTAGAGCCCAGGTGGGCATGTAGGCCCAACCAAAGAAAAGATCTTTGGAGCGACCCAGTTCGGTGTCAGCTGCTCTTCACAGCTACCAGTTCTACAGAACCGGGCCGAACCAGAAGAATCCCACCCCTGGTTGATATGGAAGCTAGAGTCATTTGGAAGGTCAAATTATTGTATGTTTTTAATGTGAAATTTATCATCTTGAAGTAATTCAGACACATGATAAATGAGGCCAAGTTGTTTCAGAATTAGCTTGAGGCAGAAGTTAAGTATTCAGGGCAATTCCTGAACTGATTCCCAGAAGAGTCCCTGGCACGATTTCCATCCAAAAGTGATTCAGATACCAATCATGGAACATCAAGCAAGGAAGGAGCACCATTCTTATTATCATTCTTTACTCTCTTTTCTCCTTTATAGACAGAGGTGGTGTACGAATGTAGATAGCAATAGCCATAGCACTTAGACTTATATACCACTTCACAATGCTTTACATCCCTCTCGAAGAGTCAGCATATGTATGTATAGGTAGTCCCCGATTTCTGACTATTTGTTTAACCATCAAAGTTTGAAGATACAATGGGGGGGGGGGAAGTGACTCACAACTGGTCCTTATACTTACAACATTCCCACAGTCACATGATCAAAAGCCAAGTTCTTGTCAACTTAGCATACATTTGCAATGGTTGTAGCATCCCGGGGTCATGTGATCACCTTTTATGACCTTCCCAGGGAGCTTCTGACAAGCCAAGTCAACAGGGGAAGCCAAATTTGGTTAACGACCATGCAAAAAAGGCAATAAAATTGGAAGTGACTTATTTAATGACCAAGTCTCTTAGCCATGGAAATCCAGGCCCCAACTGTGGTTGGAAGCTGATGACTACCAGTATGTATTTCCTGAAGCATGTGTGCCTACCTTAAATTATGAGAAAAATAAAGGCATAGCCTAGCCCATTTAACAGGATTGTCCCTGCCTAAAAGAATGGCTTTTTATACTATTTTTCCCCACTGGGCAGCCTTTTCTTAAACCAATGACTACTAATTAGGTTGGATTCCTATTTCATCATCTAGCACACCATCATTTTGGGCACCCATCTGGAAGCTTCCTGGTTGAGAAAGTCTCCAGGCAAGCCAGCCAGAGCTCTTTTAACAACCTGGCAGAGTGACGCCAAGAACCCACCCCTGCCCTTCCCTCCTCCTCTGGGCTCAGCTGCTCCATCACAACTCGGCAGAGGAATGCACACAATGAAGCAATCAAGCGCCAAGCTGGAGGAATGCTAGCAGCACATCATTCGACCTGACTTGAGTAACTTTAATTGCTCTGGGCTGGTTTTGGCGTTCTTTTCTTCCCCCACCCCTCACTCGCCCATTTTTGTTGTTGTTGTTGTTGGTTCTTTTTTTTTTTTTTTACTCCGGGCCTGTGGGTTTCTCATCCTCCTAGCCTAATGAGCACAGACATTTCAGAAGCCTTGCTGAGGGTCTAAGCAAATTCCAAAAACCTTCCAGGCTCTAGAAGGTGGGGAAAAAAAATAGGAGCACCGGGGTGAGAGGCTGTGACCCCCAACATTTTCCACATTATCCAGGCAAATACCTCTTTTCCTGCCACTCACTCTCTTTTTAACTGATGTATTTTGTAATATTTATAACCTATCCCAACCCTCTGGGGGTGGCTTTGTGCCCTAGCTTTCCAGCGCTGGGCCTTTCATTTCTATTGTTGGTCTGTGGCTGTGTGTGTATTTGTGTGTGTATATGTGTGTGTGTTCTTGCTCCCTCTTCCTTGGGCAAGGTTTCTCCTCCTCTCCTCATTTGCAAGGGCCTCAGGGGAAGGCTGAGGTGGGGAGGGGGTGGCGGGAGGAGCGCGTCCTCCATTCAGCCTTTAAGCCACTTGGTGACCACAGCACAATTAGATTACCTAATGCTTTAATTGACTTATATGGCATTTGTCCTTCCACTTTGGATATCAAACTTACACAAGAGGATTTAAATGGCAGGTTTAACTGGGCTTTCTTCAACATCCTGCTTGCATTTGCTCACTGTTATATTAAAAAGCACAAGAAGGCAAAATCCACGGTGGGGTATTCTTGCCACAAATACCTCGGTCGCCATGTCCCATCCATAACCCCCAGCCAAACAAACGAATGAATGAACGAACAAACAAACAAATGAATGAATGAATGAATAAAGGAATGATAGAGAATTAAAAGAAGGCCCTCCACAGGGAGAGCTTTGGAAAAAGGAAGACAAAAGAAACCTCCCAGGAAACACTCCCTTCAAACACTCGGTTCCAAGCTCTATGTGGGGTGAGATATATTTTGGGGAGGGGGAGAGAATGATGTCACTTGCTGAAATAGCAGCAGAGACTTCTGCCCTGCATTAACAGCAGCGGTAAATTATTAAAGGAAAGGGCATCTCAAGAGTATCAGGAAAAATGTGGTTGTTGTTTTAAATCAGTAAAGGGAATCCAGCATAAGATGCTTCAGTTCATGGTGGCTATGCCCCAAGTATTAATGAGTTCACTCTGGAAAATTCAAATAATTAAAATTTACTGGGCACAACTTGGCAAGTGGGTCCCCATATAAACTGAATAAAGAAAATAAGAAAAAATAAGCTTCAGATTGATAAAAAATATAATAATATTTGGCTTTTTAATGTCTAAAAATGTGTTTTTCAGAAATCAAGTCTCCTTCCTTTCTTCCCTCCTTCCTTCCTTCCTTCCTTCCTTCCTTCCTTCCTTCCTTCCCTTGCCCTGGAACAGTTATTTGACACAAGAAAGACATCAAGTAGCTTTCTTGTGCCAAAATCAAAGAACAAGATGGGGTAATTAGCCTTAAAAAGAAGAAACTGCTCTCTTTTCTGCCTTTTCTCAAAAACAAGGAAGGAAGGAAGGAAGGAAGGAAGGAAGGAAGGAAGGAAGGAAGGAAGGAAGGAAGGAAGGAAGGAAGGAAGGAAGATGATCTGAAGCTTACATTTTCTTATAATCTTTATTCAGTTTATATGGGCACCCACTTGCCAAGTTGTATTCAATAAATTTTAATAATTTGAATTTTCCAGTCTCAGAGTGAGCACATTAATACTGTACTTAGAGCATACTGTAGCTATAGCATCTCATTGAAATCGTCATGCTTTTTCAGAGGAGGAGAAACTTTCAGCTTTGGGATATATTTTGTGTGTGCGTAAACTAAAGTCACATTTTAAAAAAAACTAATGCCACTTGCAATGAACAAATTCTAAAATTGGGAATATTTTCTGTGTTGCCAAACTGAATAATGCTCCCACAGTGACAGAGACAAAATTCCTTTTCTAACTGTCTTTCACATTTCAGTATTCTTCACTTTGTTTGTTTAGCTGGGGAGCTATTTTGTTGTTTCTGTTAAACAATTGCAATGTATTTCACCTAGAGATCTATCTAGAGATTGCAATCACCTTCCATCCACCTCTGCATCTGGCTAAATTTTATCCTAAAGCTTTGAGGCCACAGAGCACACAAACATAAATTATGCAGATGATATTTTTCCTATACCTATTAGGCTGTCAAACAACTGATGATTCTTAGAGTGATTACCTCAGCACTTTACCAAATGATGTGGGGAGGAGGGGAAATCACGGAGAAAACATGAGAGATACCAAAAGAAAATAAATACATATGAAAGAGATGGTTGGGTGGGAAGAAAACAGATCTTTTGTGTTTTGTGCTGCCACTGTCCAAATATTGCCTGAACAATTTAACAAGCTACAGCTATTTTCTTCTTATAAGGCATTATGAAGAAAAGCACGAGTTAAACCATTCTAAAATGGTGAAATGGAATAAATAGTCTACTGTAGACTAACTGAGAGATACCTGGTATTTATGTCCATCCAAATGTTCTGAAAACAACACCAGACATGTATCCTTCCTACCATAAAGGTCTAAGCTAATTTTTAACAATTACACTCTACCATTTTCATTTATTTATTTATTTTAAAGTTTTTGTGATTTTAGTTTGCTGGAAATTCAACGCGTGAAATTTCTTGGCAGCTCACAGAATTAAATGAAAGGCACAATGTGAATCAAATAAATATATCCTAACTTCTGCAAGAGCAACTCAGCCTTCCATCCTTCCAAGGTGGGTAAAATGAGAAGCCAAATTGTTGGGGGCAATCTGCTGGCTCTGTAAACCGCTTATAGAGGGGTTTAAAGCAGTATATAAGTCTTAAGTGCTATTGCTATTACAATACAATTTAAGTAACTCCCCAAAGCATTATTTTTTGTATGAATTTTAATTTTTAAGTTTTCAAGAGACAGCAATAACTAAAAGAATTATTTTTAAAAAAAAAATCAGCTAGGAACATAGTCTCCAGTGGAAGGATGTGGCATAAGTGTTTTGGAAAATTATAATTGACTTTGGTTTTTATTTATTTATCATGGTATATTGCCAATGACTAATGTCTTGTGGGTTTAACAAAATGTAGCTCAGTTGCACTCTCAGCTGCAAAAGATTCCATAGAAAATTTTTATTCCCAACATAGGGGCCTTAAACCAAGAAAAAGTTGTGGTCAGTTCCATTGAAAGTACAGCAAAATTAACATTTAACTTTTTGATAGCTTTAGTAAGAATCAACTATGAGAATTTCATTTAAATGGATTAAGGCCTGACTATCCAGTGTCATTTAAATGGATTAAGGCATGGCTATCCAGTTTTTCTAAATAAATTCTAGAGTGCCTAAGCCAGATCTTGAAAAACAGAATTACAAAACAAAAAATATTAAGGAAGAAAGAAATTATGATATCTAACAAACTGAATCCTGCTTGTGAACATTCCACCCAGTTAAAATCCTAAATTCCAAAACCTCTGAGCAGTTTTACTGGGATGAAAAATATCAACGAGGTCAAGACAAAAATGGATTTCAATTAAATTCGATGCTCAGTGAATCAAATTATTTCGCAACGTATGTCACAATTTTCTCCTTTTGCTTCAATTTCACGAGAGTTTTGGAAGGGCTCTGCAGCAAAGCTGTCTGAGACGAGGTTCAAAATGCTAAAAGCGGACATTGTGGGGAAAGGATTGAAATCACATCCCTTTTTACATCCATCATAAGATGCACTCGAAAGGGGCAGGGCTTCAGTTGCACAGCAAAGGCTACCATCTTTATTCCTTTTATTCTCTTTTACTGCATCTGCCCTTACTCCAGGGGCTATGGCTAAGGCTTTGGGGGCTGCCTATTGTACCCCCAGAGCTTAAGTTATTTTAAATGTGGAAATTACTTAATTTCCCAGTGTTTCTCAACCTTGGCAACTTTA
The DNA here is from genome assembly GCA_023653725.1 of Bungarus multicinctus. Taxonomy (NCBI): domain Eukaryota; kingdom Metazoa; phylum Chordata; class Lepidosauria; order Squamata; family Elapidae; genus Bungarus; species Bungarus multicinctus. The sequence continues at coordinate 140,150,065 of CM042834.1, forward strand.
AGACATATGAACTTCAACTCCTGGAATTCCCCAGCTAGCAATAAATATTAAAGCGGAATTCAATCTTATGGACATTGTCAGAGAATGCATCCCACTGAATGCCATATCCACACGCATAGAACTAAGCAGGACTTTTGAAAAAAATCTCCCCCAAATTTAGGTCAAGCGTTTAAGTAACAAAGATAATAATCAAAGCAGGAACTCAAATATCAATATTTAACAGTGAGAGTTATTAATCTAGGTCCCTGCAGGGTAAATTCTGAATCATCTGCACTGTTCCAAATACAGCATGGCTTATTGCTTTGCTTTTAGATTAAATACAAATCTTTGGACTTGATTTTTGATTTACCCTTAGGGCCTTTGCTAGATAGTCAGGCTATAAATGGTATTTGGCTCTCCATTAAATTAAATTTAAGGAAAGGGACCCCTATCTCAAAGTAACAGAAAAGCTACCTAGCTGTATTTATGGTGGATAAATGTTAGGGACAAAAGGCAACATATCTAAACCAATTTCTTACCTTTCATTTAAAAAAAAAAAAAGGAAAAGAAATTGGATGTGGGGGGAGGGGAAGAGAGAGAGAAGTTGTCAGGCATTTGAAATGGAACGTGAATGAGCATTCCCAAAGAAGGCAGATGTTTCAATGCGCTCCCTTGGCAGTGTGAGAAAATTACTGTCCAGTGACCAAATAGCCTGTCAGTTTCCCACCCTCTCGGCTGGCCCATTATCTAAAGCCCAAGACAAAAGGAAGGAGGAGGGGGGCACTGAGGAGAGAATCCCATTGTTTCCTTGCACTCTAATTATGGAAATCTGGTTAATCTATTCAGGAGCAACTATGGACTGGACTGGGTTTTGCTGCTGGGGAGTGGTGGTGGTGATGGAGACTCTTTTGGCCAAAGCTTGCAGAAAAGGTTTCCAACTATTCAGAGTTTTAAGCAGATGCCCTCTCCCCCAGCCCACTCCCCTGCTGTTCCCCAGATCCTGGCTGTCTCTTCTTCCACAGTAAAAACAAACACACACACACACACACACTCTTTTCTCTTATTCCCCCTACCACCTTTTTAAAAACAAGACCTGGTCATCAATTCCAAACCGAGTCATCAGCTGCCTTCAACATCCTCTGATGTCAACAGTCAGCCATTATGGACATTTCACCCCCCACCCACTCCCACAAGGGCTATTGTATTCTGCGGGCAACCAACATTCTGCAGTTCACAGGCACCACGCAGGCATATGTGCCCATTGTCCCCCTTAAATCTGCGCGCATAAATGTTATGAGATGCTCTTGCACTGTGCTCTGGAGGAACAGACACACAGGAAAATCAGCCTGCGCGCCTACAACAAACACACTCGGCTGCTTAACAATAGGGGCATCTCGCTTACGGTTAGGAGACCAGCTTATCTTCCTAAAAACACTCTGGGCTAAGGCTACCCCAGAACTACCACGGACAAGGAAAAAGGGAAAGCTGTACAAATGCATGAAATCCCTAGCTGGTTCATCCAACATCCCCTTTAGTTCAGTATGAAGCATGCGCTTTTTTTTATTGCTGTTAACGGGTTAAAAATGCTCCACCTCACAGCCTTAATGTTATCTCTCCCCTTCCCCCATACTTTTTTTTTTTTAAAAGGATGAATACTTTTTTCTCATTAAGTGATATCTGCTTCTTTGTATATAGCGTACAACATATAGGTGTTATTATTTATTTGGGGGACACCTGAAGACCCCTAAGCCTCTTCATTTATGTCCCAATGTGAAACCCCTCCAGCCATCAACTTTAAAACACTGAGACTGGAAATGGATAATAGCTTTATTTATTTCACAGGCTGGTTTACCATTTAATCTGTTAGAAGATTAACCATACACAATGTAGAAATGGAAACATTATTATGTAGTTAAAGTCAAGATTCCCTTAATCCAAGAAAATTTATTCCATAAACTGTAACCTAAGTGGCATAATAACCTAACCTGGTTTTAAGTTAATAGGGTTTTTAAAATTTTAACTATTTTTAAACTTTCGGGATACAGCTATATTTATATTTAATTCGGTTTTAAACTCTATTTAATCTTGTATTTTTGTATTTTAATGTATTTACTAGGCTGTACACCGCCCCGAGTCCCTTTTCGGAGAGGGAGCGGTATAGAAATATGATCAAATAAATAAATAAATAAATAAAAACCTCAACTATATGCCATATTTTTTTATGACTGATGCCCCTTTCTTCCTTTCTGGGCTTGTTTCTTTTTGGTCATTATTGCTCCTTTGTCTTGTTCTATTTTTGTGGCGTTATTTTTCTATTGTTCTTTGTCTTTAGATGGTTTAACAATTGTAAACTGCCCCGAGTTACTGGGAGCCAAGTGACACATATATTTAGTAATACATTATTATAGTTGGTCATACAATCAGCCAGATGTTTAGATTATACTTGGCATTTTTATCCACCTATTGCATCCTTTCCAAGGATCTGGGATAAGCAAGATGTTGTTGTTTGATGGTGTTAAAAGATATAAGATACAGGATGTAAGCTGTTCCAAGTAAAGCTGCCTTTTGCAATTGACCAAGGGTGATTTTTCTCAATGCCAATGGTGTTCAAGTGATGCTTCAGATGTAGCAAGTCTGTTGGTATGGAGTATCCAGAATACCAAGGTTTGTTTGTTTGTTTGTTTTTGCCACTCATCTCACCAAGATAAGAATTAAATTCTAAGCAACATGAGCTCATCAGTTCTTTTATCCAATTGTCCAATAAGAAGCAACATAAAAAGCACTCAATGAAAGCCCTTCCCCCCAACTCTCCAAAAGTGAGTGGTTGCTAGAGGGGGAAATGAAAAACAGCCAAGGTACTTTCACTCTCTTGTGTTTGTTGAACCTCTGTCGGGAAGTGGAGAAGCTGGTCTGAGCCCAGGACCTAGGAGGATACCCTAGAAACCCCGCAGAGCTGCAAAGCTCTGTTGCAATTCCAGACAGATCACAGCTGAGCTGGAAATAAGTGACAATGTTCCCAAACATGGACCATAGCAGGAGATCATGTAAGGGTGGACCTCAGCTACAAATACCCAGTCTGGAAAGTTTTGTTGCCTGCTGTACCAAAAGGCACCATGTGAGAAGCAAAAAATAGAGTCTATCTAGTTAGTAGATCTCTTCACGATCCACCAATGCAAGAGCAAAACTTTGACAACAGCAGTAATACAATTTTCTTCTCCATCACTGCATCACCCAAATTAATGCTGCTTAAATGAATAATATTTGGAGGAACAACTGAAGTGGACTTCAGTCTGAGTTCAGTGGATTTGAGGGGTATGCGGATTTGAGGGGTATGTCTGTTCCTGGATTTGAGGGGTATGCCAGCCTCGCCAAATTACTGTTTTTCAAAACTGAATGTCTCCCCATCATCACTTTTAAATAGGAGCAGAGTTTAAAATGAAGTAATAGAAGCAACTAACTACAGTTCCTAGCAAGGAAGGATACTATGGTCCATATGTAAGGATGATGATTATTTTTATTTATTTATATCCCACATCTATTGTTTGTATAAATAACTCAAGGTGGCGAACACACACAATATTACTTCCTCCACTGATTTTCCCCACAATAGCAACCCTGTGAGATGGGCTGGGCTGAGAAAATAACTGATCCAAAGCCACCCAGCTGGTTTTCATGGCTAAGGCTGGACTAGAACTCAGAGTCCTCTGCCTTCTAGACAGGTGCCTTAATCACTAGACCCAGCTATGATAATATAAAAATTCAGCTTATCTTGTAAGTTTAGCATTTAAAGCCTTTGGTAAATAAATGAAATGACTGGGTCTATTTACTAACTCTTATAAACAATTCAGCATTTGAAACTTAGTATGAAAAGTTGGGGCTCTACAAAGTTTATTATATTCTAATATAATTACTATATTATTCTCACAAGACCTTTGATGCAGATAAGCAGACTGAGATACTGTTACAATTTATTTTGTTTCTTGTGTTTCCCCTAAAGCATCTGTGAGAAGACATGGGATATCATATCAATTTTCATCCAGCTTAACAATTCATACATTGCTATCCATAAATGATACATATTCTTCTATATACTTTTCAGGTCATGCAGAGGAAAAGCAATCAGTTAATGAAGAGAAACATTTCAACAAGCTTATCAGACTTCTCTTTGATCACTTGTCTGGACATTAATTCTGCATTAGCAGCAGAAAACATCTGCTTGTATTTGAAATAAATAGGCAACTTCGCAATATTCCTGTTTGAAGCACCAAATCAGTTTTTCAGTTCTAGGTAAAAATGTCCCATAATACCAATCCTCTATCTCCATGTTATCTATATCTGGATAAAAATCACCAGTGTCATTTTAGGAATGTGACAGTCAATTTTTCTTTGGGTATGTCCTATGAAATATCAACAGGAATGGGGCTATTTGGATCTGAGGGGAAACTTCATTCCAGAGGGCAGATATTGCTACAGAGAAAGCGCATTTCTGGGCATTATTTAACCAAAAACCCAGAGCATGCCAATTCTGCCAGATTGAATCAGCCAGACAGGCAGTCCCTCAAGAAGCAAGGGCTCAGGCCACATATGCCACCTAGAGTTCTTTCCATATTTAAAAGGGGACTGACTCCCTTCTTCTATAGCAAATAGGGATATTAGAAATTCTATCCAATATATTTTATGTTGAAGTTGTCTACTTGAGATTTTAAAGGGGTTATGTGTCCATTTTTAATTTTTAAAAAAACAGAGACAGTTCAAATGTAAGCCCTAGTCTCATATTTTAAGTCAGATTTTAAAAATTATATGGGTTTAAAACTATGAATCTTCAGAAAGTCCACTGAGATAGTATTATAACTGGAAAAGAGATGTCAAGTATAGGAATATCAAGTATAGAGATGTCAAGTATAGGAATGTCAAGTATAGGGATTTAACAATGAACCTTGCTCGGTTTCAGCAATAAATTTTCCATCAAGTAAATTGCATTTTTCATGAGCAAGGCTTTATTTGTACTTGTAAAAGCACGCCTTGTCATGGGTTTCATCCTTTGCCCTAACTCATCCCTGGAGCCAGGCTTATTGAGTTTCAAGACCAGTGACTAATTTTGCCTGGTGAGAAACTGGCAGGTCAAGACACTGTGTATATATGAAGTGTTTAGCAACCATCTTACAGCCACAATGACATTGCTCCTTTTATATGCCATTTCAGTCAGCTGGCATCAAAGTTATGCCCTTCGGGAGGAAGGTTTGGTTCTTCTGTCCTGGAAAGGCTTTCAGAGAACTATCTGAGGGGCTTCCCAATATATGTACACCTTACCATGTTTCCCTGAAAGTAAGACCCAGTCTTATTTTATTTTATTTATTTTTGCTCCAAAAGACACATTAGGGCTTATTTTCGGGGAAACATGGTATCAGGGTGATCAACCCAGCTGGCTGACCCACCCCCAGTGTGCAAACAAAAGGAAGGAAGCATGTGACGGCTGATGATGTCTGGCAGCAGCTGCAGCCCACTGGCCCCTTGGCCAGCACACTATGGAGCTGCGCAGGCTGTGCAGCGCAGGTGAGTCCGAGTGCTGTGACCACCAGGCCGGCCTGGACGCAGAGATACAGAGTGTGAGGCATGTGATCCGGCCTGCTGGAATGCCACATGGCCTCCTACCCCATCGCGGCCACAGGCAAGTAGAGACAGACGGGGGGATGACGAGATGTGTTGCATTTCTGTATTTTATGCATTCCTATATTTATGTAGACGGTTGTAAAAAAAAATACTGCCTTCTTTACTCTCCTATTTTCCCAGGTAGTCCTCAATTTACAGCCATTCATTTAGTGACTATTCAAAGTTATAACAGCACTGAAAAAAGTCACTTATGATTAAGTCCTCATGACCATCACAGCAAGGTCACATGGTTAAAATTCAAGCACTTGACAATCAACATTTATGACAATTGCAATGTCCTAGGGTTATGTGGTTTGGCATTTGCGACGCTCCCAGCTGGCAAAATCAATGGAGGAAGTCAGGTTCCTTTATTGACAGTGTGATTCACTTAACGACTGCAGTGAGCCGCTTAACCACCATGGCAAAAAAAATCAGGAACGACTCATTTAATAACAATGTTGCTTAGTAATGGAAACTCTAATCCCAATTGTGGTCATAAATTGAGGACTACCTGTATTTAAGCAGCCACTTTGCTTTCAGCTGCCAATCTCCTTTTTACCTATTTAATCACACAGCCTTGTTTGAAATAATGAAGGGTGCAGCAAATAATATTTTAGGAACCTTTGAGCATACAGAATGCTTGCACTCTGTGAATTTGACCCTCAGCCCAGCCCTGATAAGAATTGTATTACAGTACATCTAACATTGTTCTGATTTGTAAAGGTGGATGCATCTATATATTGCATTCAAAACAAACCAGTGTTTTGAATGCAATATGTTTTGCATTCAAACAAGCCTATTCTTATAGATAGAGTACCAGAAAGAAGGACTGGGCACATCGCTGACCATCCTAGAACTTAGAAAATCATCTTCCTGTTCTCGGAATGAAGACATTTTCATACTTGCCTTTCTAAGGAAATTTTTTCCACTTTAACGGGCACTGTATTGTCCAAACAACAGCATAACCAGATGTAGACATGCCCTAAACCCCCAGACTGTCCCTCCACACCCACCTCACCAGCTTGAACCAGGGACACACAAACACATGCATGTATAGCCTCTTCAGTTCTTCCATTCCCCAAATCATGGTGATCATTGATGGGCAGGAAGGCAATATTTTAAAATTAAAACCTCCCAAGTCTCATACTGTAGGAGTTGGAGGCGAAAAACAAACAAACGGTGCTTGCTTTGTCCAACTGGTGCACTGCACAATGCACATCCTCGTGATTCTTGTTGACAAAAGGAAGGATGGTTTTGCAATCAAAGCAGGGTCAATGTACATATGCTAAAAGGATTGAGGCTAACTTCAATGGAGCCCATATTCCAAGTCCACCCACTGGAGCCATCCCTGCCTGGAATCAGATTTCAATTCTTTTCCTTTTGTGTTCTGCTTCTGTGAGCCCCGTGGCTCTCTCGTGTCCACTCCCTGTCCACTCATATAACAAGGGCTCAGCAGCTGGGCACTTGAGTGACCAGTAGGCCATTCCCCATCTGTGCCGTTTTTGTATCTGTCCAGCAACTAAAAAATTAATATGTATCCATTTATATGTGGCCAGCAGCTGAGCATTACCCATCTGTCAGCCTGACAGCAGATAATCTTGGCCAAACACAAGCAAGAGAGAGTGAGCAAGAGAAAGACGACGCTGAGCAAAATATTTGCCTTGCAGGGTCAACCTGGATACTCCCAATGTAGCACATTAAAAAAAAAAAGTTCACACTCCACATTAAACATTTACTTTGGCTTATCCCTTGGAGGAACTAAAATTGGCTAGATGTATGCATGACTAAGCCACAAAGCATGGTTTACAAACTTCAGGGTTTACCTTTGCGCATGGAACCAAAACTAAATAAACTGTACGGTAGTTCAACCTGATGTGTGAAATCCAGAAATCAAGTCAATGATTCCTATTCGAGGCCATATAAATTTTCTGAAGGAAATCTGTAACTCTTAAGAGTTATGTAGGCCATTGAAGGCAAATGGGGGCTCAAGGTTTTAATCAGCCAGTTCATTCTTCCCATCTGCAGTAACTTCTGACAGCCAAAGGAGTCCAACTATGCTAGCCCAAAGAAATCTCTATTCTAAAGTAAAATAGCTTATATAAAATGCAATTTTTTAAACCTTGGGATGGGAGACACTTTGGATAAGATTGCATATTTTATGAATGGTCATGAATTCAAGATTAACAGTCCCTGACCAAGCACAAGGCTGCACTGCAGGACTCAGCATTCTTGGTGTCTGTGTTTGTCTGTGTGTTCATGAAATCTCAAATTCTAGTCTACTAGTCTAAGGGCTGTAATAAACTACGGCCACTTAGCATAGGGAAAGTATTCAGTGTGAATTGAGAAGCAGTCCTCATAACAGCACATGATAAGAAAGTTAGCTGTACTTCAGGGATGCTTGTCCATCACTGCTGACCTAAGAGACAATATGGACATGAAAGTAGGAACCTATGGAGGGAAAAATGGGGATTGTACACTTTTTAAACAAGCATGGACAAAGGAAACGGTTACAATCCTGCTGTTATGAAACTGATCCTGCTGTCAGTTTCCATTCTGAAAATTGTTGCATGAAATACCACCAACCACCCACTACCCATTACCCCGCCACATCCAGGGCCAATCCGTGGGGGGGGAGGGGGAATCCTTATTCTTGATGCTCTGAGTTGGATTGTTTTATTGCAGATATTTCATTACCAAACTAAGGCAACATCATCAGTGCTTCTTCTGACTAACTAGAAATCACTGGCTGAAATGGAAAGAGAATTTTTTTTTACAAAGGGCACATAAGAGAAGGCTGATAAATTGGTCATGGAACTCTTTTCACTGAAGGGACAAATGCACTATCAGAAACAAGACATTTTTAGCTTGCAATATCATCTACAAACATAACCACAATATATCTAAAGTAGAATAACAGAGGTCATTTTGTGATAATGCACTTCAAATTTTGAAAATGCATTGGTGCAATTCTTGCAAAATGGCTGCTAGGGGGATATTTATTCACAAAATGGCCGCTTCAAAAGCTGTAATATTGGTTTACCACACTGAAAGTTGTCTTCCTCTGCAATGTCCTTTTTTTGGACAAATCGACCCAATTTTGAACAAACATTGGGGTATATGTTGTATTTTCTGAGAAAAATGAACTTGTTTAGAGCATAGATACAATATGGAAAATAATAAAAAAGGGACCCCAGGAGGGACTGGTTCTTTGTTTTGCACTATGTCAGCTTCTCTTTTTTAATTTTTTCTCGTTAAAAGGGAAAAGCAAGGAGCCTGGCAGGACTGTAGGATGGTATCTATAGGGTACTGAAAGGTGCCATATTGGGGGCTTAGATATATAATCAATGCAAAATTATTTGTATGTTAAGTGATATCTGGTTCATGAACAATTCATGTTATGAATAATCTTGAAGCAAACATCTTTTTTCTTCTGTTTTCTCTCTGCCATTACCCTATCTAACTGCAGTGATGATCATACATAATTAAGGAGATGCAACTCTTTCAAGTAGAGGCCAGGAACAATTCCAAATGTTTATGTAGGTGTTTATGAAAGAGAAGGAAAAAGGGAAGTGGGAGAAAGAGAGAGAAAGCTATGTTAATTTTTATCCCAATTCACAGGTCACAGAATACATTTAATTGCAAGATGGGAGAGGCCCCACCACCACCATAGCACCTTCCCTTAATAGAATAGTCCCATGATGACGAATCTATGCCATTTGTGCTGGCACATGAGCCGCAGGCAAACTTACCTCACTGTGCATGCGTGCGCCTCACAGTGGACTTTTTTTTTTTTCGTTGGTTGGTTTGAGGCCTTTTTCTGCCTCCCAGAGGCTTGGAAAAAGCCTCTGCAAGGCTTTTCAGGACGAATTATAGGCCCTTTTCGTCACTTCCTGTAATACCAGAAGTGACAAAATGGGTCTATAATTCGGCCTGAAAAGCCTTGCAGAGGCTGAGGAAGGCCTCAAACCAGCCAAAAAATCAGCTGTGAGGCACAGCGCAGGTAAGGGAGTGGCAGGGGGGAATTGCACACATGTGAAGAGGCGTGGGGAGGGGGTGTGTGCATTGCATTCTGGGTGTTGGCATGCAAATGTGCGCACACGCAATCGTGCAATTTTTGGCACATGAGCCTAAAAAGGTTAGCCACCACTGGAATAGTCTGTTCCTATCTACGTCATATTCCCTATCACAGCTCCCAAGGAATCTTTCTACTATATGCAAGAAGGAACCATGATATTTTTTTCAGCATTATTATTATGGATGCTGCTGCAGGGGGGCTCAGTCCAGTTTTGACCTGATATTCAACACCTTGTCCCATAAATCTGTTCTCCTGTTTTTTTAATAAATGCCCAATTCTAAGGTCACTGTAGCCTACCAGAGGGCTCTAGCAACTGCCATAAATATCAACCCCTAGAAATAATAACCCCATGAGGGCAGGAGGTGAAGGGACAGAGCCCCACAGACCAACTGGACAGGTTCCACAAGTCCAGTGCAGGCTACGTGTTGCCTATTAAAGTACATTGTATTTCTCCACCCTTCTTATTCCTTTACAATTAGGCAAGCAGAGAATCGTTTTTAAGGAAATTCACAACATCCCTTAGAGCAGTGATGGCTAACCTTTTTGTTGTTGCATACCAAAAGTGCGCATGAGCACCCATGTGCGTGCCTTCACCCATAATGCAATGTGTGCGTGCTCCCCCATGCTCCCCATGCCCCCTGTGCATGTGTGTGCAACCCCTGTGCTCCCCCACCCCCTTCCCCTGCACACGCATCTCACGCATGCACCCCTCCTCCCACACATGTGCAGTGCGGGTATGTTCAGATACCCAAAAATCAGCTGGCTGGCAGGAGGCATGCGCACATGCACAGTGAAACTGAGCTGAGGCTCGTGTGACCGCAGAGATGGCTCTGCGTGCCACTTCCGGCACGTGTGCCATAGGTTCGCCATTACGGCCTTAGAGGCTTTATCAGAGTTGCTCTTCTGTAAGATCAGGATCGGCAGTGAAGCTGGTGTAGAATACTAGCCACTCCTAGCAACAGATGGATGGGCAGAGAGAAATCTTGTTTTTCTAATGTATATTTTTTGGGGCAGGTAAGATCATTCTCAAACACCTGCACGAGCTACTTCACTTGTGGAATCTACAAGATTGCAGGGCAGATGAATTAATGGGGAAGGCAATCACTGAAAGTAGAAATGTTGAAATCCATGGCAGTGGCACAGGTGAATACCATTAACGTTAATATTATGCACTAAAATAAAATTTAGCTATGGCCATCATTAAGAATTGCCTCTACTGTATGTAGGCCGCAAAACATCTACAAATGGAGAGAACTAAAGGATGCAAGATAATAGACATAGCATCGAGATCCAAGCTCTACTTCTTTTGTGTATACATTGACAAAATACCTGAAGGAAGTACAAGAAGCCATGGATGGAAACTAATCAAGGAGAGAACCAAACTAGAACTAAGGAGAAATTTCCTGACAGGTAGAACAATTAATCAGTGAAACAATTGGCCTCCAGAAGTTGTGAATGCTCCAACACTGGAGGTTTTGAAGAAGAGATTGGACAAGATTTATCTGAAATGGTATAGAGTTTCCTGCTTGGGGTAAGGGGTTGAACTAGAAGACCTCCAAGGTCCCTTCCAACTCTATTATCCAACATCACATGCATGTACAAAAGAGTGGACACTCCTTTTTACATGCATGTAGCGGGCTTGAACTGTGACATTGCATTCACTATCTTATCTTTTTTTGACACACACACACATAGATATACAGCCTGCAGACATTGCTAACATGGGTACCTTTGGCAATGTTTGTTTATAACCTCTTTATCCTACTCTTCAGATTAAAGCAGATATACACAACAATTCAGGGGGTTGTTGGTTGCAATTTCCCCATTTAGCTTTTAAAATTATTAGTTGTATTCCCACCCTTCTTATCCTGGTCTATGATCATAAAAAAGATTTGATTTGAAGAACAGAACCAGGACAAAGCTATGCTTGCTTTTTAAAATTAAAAGTATTTATAATCAACAGCTCCTGTTCTTAATTATTTTCTTCTTCCACCATGCTACATACACAACACTGTTGTAGCCAGCAGCATCTCCCACCTAGATATCCCAGAGTGGTTTACATTCATGACAATCAGTTGGCTTTTGAATACATTTTATTGGGACATTCAAAATAAAAATGATGAATTACAATCAGAAAAAATAATATGGAAGGAAAAAAAGGGGGGAAAGGTCAAGGATGGTTTCTTACAGTAAGTAGCTGAAAATTGTTTGGGGTCAGGAAGTTCCAAGAGAAACTTGTCTTTTATCAAGACTGATAGAAAAGCTTAATCCCATCCATAAACACATGGAAGAAGACCTAAGTAGCACATAGATTAGCCCTTTAAAACAACCTCAGCAGCAGCAATTTCTGCTCTCAGGGCATCTCATAACTCTGAAAAAAATGTTAAAACCAATTTTTGGCTCTTTGCAAGACTGAGTGTAACTAAGGGTAAATCCTGATATGCAGATAATCTGTGCCTTGGATGAAAGCTTAAAGCTTTGCCTGCCAAGGCTCAGATGACAAGCAGCTATTTAATAAGCTAAAATGAGGGCTTTGGGAGGGAATCGCTGTCAAGCCAGGGACAGATCAAGGGGGAAGAGAAAAGCCACTCCTTCAGCTCAGATTCCCCCTTCTTGTTTTATCAATGGATGCTACGCTTGGGAGTTTCTACAGATCTATAAAGAGAATTTCCTTTTTTCTGTGAGCAAGATTCTGGCATGGCCAGGAAGACGACCTTGGAGTCTACAGCTATCTCAAGATCTTCTTAGAAGGTACTTAAAGCAAGAAGGGACACATATACAGTACATGCCATTCAAAGCTCCTGGTTTTCATATTGTCCAACCAGGGGTGGGATTCAAATTTCTTAATAACAACTGGTTCTGTGGGGATGGCCTAATTTGTGGACGTGGCTTGGCAGTCATGTGATTGGCTGGGCGTGGCTTGTATGTAAATATTGTAAATATTTATGTAAATCTTGAATTTTTTATTTAAAAAAGAGCAACTTTTACCCAAAATTTCTGTCGCTAAGTGAGACATTTGTTAAGTGAGTTTTGCCCCATTTCATGACCTTTCTTGACACATTTGTTAAGTGAATCACTGCAGTTGTTAAATTAGGAATACGGTTGTTAAGTGAATCTGGCTTCTCCATTGACTTTGTTTGTCAGAAGATCGCAAAAAATGATCATAGGACTCCAGGACACTGCAACCCTCATAGATATGAATCAGTTGCCAACCATCTGAATTTTAATCATGTGAATGCTGCAACGGTCATAAGTATGAAAAATGGTCATAAGTCACTTTTCTCAGGGCTGTTGTAACTTCAAATGGTCACTAAAAGATCTGTAGTTAAGTTGGGAAATATCTGTAAAGGAGCCATCTGATCAGATGACTAACAAAACCAGTAGATCCTTAGCTTGTTTATTAAAAGCTTAACCAGTTTGCTTTAAATAGCAGAAAAATAGTAAATCTATTTCAGGATAACATCCTTTGGGCAACAGTTTTCACATTCTTGCATATATATTTTTCCTATGTGCAAGTCTTCTTAAAAAATTCCACGCAGCCATGAAACTTCCTTTAACTTGCCTCTGAAAAGATTTACAAGATACAGGATTGCATTCTCATCTGGTATTTAGGTAACGAACTACGCTTGTGTTACTGCAGGAGGCCAGGAAATTGTGCTATGCTTTTGAAAATAAGAATTTGAATTTTAGGCATTTCTCCAGGGAGAGATGTATAAAGGAAAATGTTGAAATGTTGAAACATGGGCATGTAGAATGCTTAGAAATAACCTCCCTTTGTAGACAAAATAAATGTTGGATTCATCAACACAGCACAGAACAGAACTGAAAAGCAGGTTAGAGGGGTGGGAACGGAATGAGATTTTGCAATATCCTTCCCCTGTCACCCCACCAAGCCACACCCACAAAAATCGGTAGTAACAATTTGTGAATCCACTTCAACAAAATAAATGGAAAACTCACAAAATGTATCCCGGGGAATAGGGCAGAGGTGGTATTGAGCAGGTTCTGACCCATTCTGGAGAACCAGTAGCGGAAATTTTGAGTAGTTGAGAACCGGCAAATACTACCTCTGACTGGAGATTTTACAGTATCTTTCCCCTGAACTTAATGATCGTATTTATGTATCAAAAGAATGAAGCTTATTCTTAAATTACAAATAAGTGGCCCTTCTAACAAGCCAATTCCGGGGGAGATGGGGGGAATCCCAGTGAAGTAATCATGTAGGGATAAAATTATTCTTCCCTCCAAATCTGATAAGCAGCCGTTTGTTGAACTCCTTATATTATGTTCAAATATTACATTTTTTTCTGAAGCAGAACTCATAATTTATAGCAATGTAAAAGAATATCATGTTTTTAACATATAAATGCTATTCAAGGCGTTTATTTACAACTCCTATATTTATGGACATTAGCCTTTCCTTTCCTTCATGTGAGGAATTATATCAAAAACAGACATGGTGCAAGTACCAATCAACTATCTGCAGGGTTACACCATGTCTTCCTGTTATACAAATAATAACTAATGTGGATTTGTCAGTATTGATATTTCAAAATAAAGCTTTCCAAAAATGCATTTTTGATTCTTAATGAATGTATCTTTTCCTTATGTACATTGAAAGTATTTACACCAAGACAAATTCATTGTGTGTCCAAACACGCTTGGCCAATAAAATATTCTATTCTATTCAAACTGAAAGGCACACATGTTGATATTCCTGCTCATTCCACAGTGGGTTCACAAGGCCACAACAGTTCAAATGGTATAGTATAACACTTGGAAAGCCTGCAGATTGTTGACTGTTTTCCAGCAAAACATTTATATAGCACTTCTCTAGTTTAATGTATTGTTGGTTATCAATACATTACACCAAAACCAAGGATTCCCACATTACGATTTACTGCAATATGCAAAGCAAGCCACTCAGTCTTTCTTAAGCATAGTCAACTTTTTTCCCCGACTTGCAGAAGGAAAAGCATCCTTATCTCCAAGACGAAATAATGGAAAATACTTGTAGTCAAGGAAAAGCACCTCACAACCTAAGAAAGAATGAAGAATACAATGCTTCCAGAGCAAATGAACCAAGAATATAGAGCATCAAAAGAACTGAAAGAACAATCCAGACCTAGAATTGAAGAATGTCAGATGGGAGAGAGCTGCAGTTAACCTTGCTGATGTGCAACAGAAAGAATGCCAAAGAATGAGAAAAATGCTAACTATCAAGAACTGCAGACCTCCACACTATCAATTTAATGGATTTCCCATCAAGACTGCCTGCCTATGACTCTTAATCCAAAAGGACAGAATGGCTTATTTTAAAATCAGGTCCTTCATAACATTTGGGAGAAAGTAATAGTGAGTTTCTAGAGTCCTACAATAAGGAGCTATTTCCCAGGCCTAAGCAACAATTCGGAGTCAAAGGGGAAAAAAACGCTAAAGGACGTGAAGCTGTTTGCAACTTCTTATAGAAACTGGAGCTTCTCCTGGGATTACCCAATAATTCCATATCTACCAGTAACATCTTACTGCCATCAAAGCTGAAATGCTGTCATTTTTATACTAGTAGTTTTTTTAAAAAAAATCACAGTTAAAACTGGTGCTAAGTTAAACAGACAGAATTATCTTTTCTAGAGCTATGGTAAATCTTGAAGTAGCATCTTAACTCACAAGGATTTGCAAACACAATATGAAATAAAATATATGACTTCCATTATTAAAAGTGGGTTTATTCATGCAAATTAATACAGTATATTGGGGAAGGCTGAAGAAGAATTATGAAGTTAAACCACAAACACTTTTCTTCATAATTAGCTCATAGCTCATTTTCTTACTCCAACACTTCTAATTCAAGAAACACAAATTTTCTGGGCCAACCTAACTTCTTCATTTTAGGCTATTTTGAGATAGGACTTAATAAAGGTCAAAACTCCTTCCATTTGAGCAAAGCTCATTGACAAGGTGTCAATACGTCCACCATTTTCTTGATCAGCCGTGCTTTGCCACTGCCTTGTTCCAGTCTGCTTTTTGATCATCTGGTCTAACCTTTATAGCCCTGGGATTTGTGGCTTTCCAATACCACTTTCAACTCTGCTTAGCTTGGGAGTGGGGTAGTAGTGGGATTCAATTTTTTTTACTACCAATTATGTGGGCGTGGCT
This sequence comes from Bungarus multicinctus, assembly GCA_023653725.1. Taxonomy (NCBI): domain Eukaryota; kingdom Metazoa; phylum Chordata; class Lepidosauria; order Squamata; family Elapidae; genus Bungarus; species Bungarus multicinctus. The sequence continues at coordinate 140,165,924 of CM042834.1, forward strand.
TGGTGGGCATGGCAGGGGAAGGATACTGTAAGATCCCCATTCCCTCCCCACTCCTGGGGGAAGATTACTGCAAAATCCCCATTCTCTCCCCATCCCACTAACCTGCTTTCCAGCTTCGTTCTCCTGTGCAGGGCAACAAAAGAAGACCCAGCCAATCAGCTGGGACTCCGGAGGCAGGGAATAGATGGAGGCAGAGCCAGTCAGAGGGAGTATTTGCTGGTTCTGCGAACTACTCAAAATTTCCACTACCAGTTCTCCAGAACTGGTCAGAACTTGCTGAATACCACCTCTGGAGTGGGGGGACATCAGCCAAAGTCAGCTAGGAGGTGCTGCCACAGTGAGGGAATGAGTTCCCATTGCAACTGAAGCTGTCTTTTCCTCTGTGAACTTTGGATTTTTTTTAAAAAAAGTCTAGCACTATAAAGAGAACTCTCCTCAATGTTCCGGAAATACTTGTGTTAAAAGGGTGGGAGTCAAAGATATTGATGAAGAAGGAAACTGGAGCCAAGTCAGTTGGGTTTCCTTTTTATAGCACCCCATTAATTGAAGTTGACAGGGACGCGGTGGCTCAGTGGCTAAGACACTGAGCTTGTCGATCAGAAAGGTCGGCAGTTCGGTGGTTCAAATCCCTAGCACCGCGTAATGGAGTGAGCTCCCATTACTTGTCCCAGCTTCTGCCAACTTAGCAGTTCGAAAGCATGTAAAAATGGAAGTAGAAAAATAGGGACCACTTTGGTGGGAAGATAACAACAATCCATGCACCTTCGGTGTTTAGTCATGATGGCCACATGACCACGGAGATGTCTTCGGACAGCGCTGTCTCTTCGGCTTTGTAACGGGAGTTGACCACCGCCCTCTAGAGCTGGAAACAATCAGCATGTATGTACGAAGGGAACCTTTACCTTTAATTGAAATTGGGGTTCCTTAGTGTCAATTTTCTGCTTAAAGGGTAACGTGTTGGTGGGGTCTGAGAGAGGAACAGGGCAAAGTGATGGGTAAGTCATCAGAATTACCTCGGTCCCATCACAAGCTTACTTTTAGATTAATAATTTAGTCCAGTTCATTTAAACTCTGGTATGTATTTTCAAAGGCCTGTCCCAGTGGTGGGATTCAAATTTTTTTACTTCCGGTTCTGTGGGTGTGGCTTGGTGGGTGTGGCAGGGAAAGGATACCGCAAAGTCCCCATTCCCTCCCCACCCCACTAACCTGCTTTCCAGCTCCGTTCTCCTGTGCAGGGCAACAAAAGAAGACTCGGCCGATCAGCTGGGACTTGAGAGGCAGAAAATAGATGGCGGTGGGGCCAGTCAGAGGTGGTATTCCAAACTATTCAAAATTTCTGCTACCAGTTCTTCAGAACTGGTCAGAACCTGCTGAATACCCACCTCTGGCCTGTCCCCTTCTTCAAATACCTCATAACAATAAGAAGATTCTTACCAATCTTATATACCAACACCACCATGATGCTATGATGGAGACACTTTCTGGGAAACAGTTGGATGTAAATTATAACTGTACCCACAAAAGACGGTCCCACACTGACTGTCTCCAATATCCTTTAATTCAGTGGTCCCCAACTTTTTTGGCTCTGTGGACTGCTGGTGGTGATGATGGTGGTGAAGGAGAGAGGGGATGGTTCAATGCAAATGGAGCTTTGTGCACAAGCGTGTGCGCCTGCTGCTTGTGCAAATGAAGTTTTTAGCACTTGCCCACTTCCCCGCCACTTGTATGGTCTGATTCCCAATGAGCTGCAGTCCGGTACTGGGCCGTACTTGGGGGTTGGGGAGCTCTGCTTTCTTTGACTGATTATTTCAACTTTATTTTATTCCTCCCTAAAAAGACCTGGCAAAAAAGAAAGGACTTTGCTTTTTTCTTGAGAGTTCAATGAGCAGCAAATGCAAATACAGCTCCCAAAGGTGGGCACTGCATACCTGGGAAGTGATGCAAGAGAAGCCTGCCTCTCTTGCTTGCCTGATCAGTGGACTTCTGAATGCAAAGGCATCCTGAGGAAGACATATTCTATGGACTTTAATGCATAGGCAGATTTATAAGGGCATACATCGTTGAGGTCCTAAGCCATTCAGGTCTTCTGCTCTGGGTATCTAGTTATAGCTTTGCAGTGTCTGATCCATACCTGCAGCTCTCTTCTTCATGACAAAACACATATGCAATGGAAAAAGAAATAAACGTGGATTTTACAGAAAGCAGAGTGGGGTGCCTCTAAAACAGGAGTGTCAAACTCAAGGCCCGGGGGCCAGATCCAGCCTGCGGAGTGCTTAGATCTGGCCCACAGGGCCGACTTGGAAACAGCGAAGGACTGGCTCACAGTGCCTGTGCCAGTGAAAATGGGGCCCTCCCGAGCTCCGTTTTTGTTGGCAGAGGGTTGCAGGAAGCTCTCGCAGCCAAAAATGGAACTCGGGATCCTGTTTTTGCTGGCAGGCCACTCAGGCCACCACAGGCGCCTCCGACACGAGTGACATCAAGCTGGCCACACCCACCCTGGCCACAACTACCTTGGCCCCCTGAGGTCAAACACAACCCTAGTGCGGCCCTCACTGAAATAGAGTTTGACATCCCTGCTCTAAAATGTATAGCTCTCTAAATTTTAAAAAGAGTTTCAGTGTGAACCTTTTAACCAAGACCCAAGCAGCTAGGCAAACTTTTTAATTCATAATTTCTACTATCTTAATCAACTAATTTTACCGTTGACTCCATATACTCTCTGTTCCTCACTACTAGACTGAATACTGTATATGTCCTTTGGCAGCACCTCTTGAAGTTCTTCCTAACTTTCAGATCTCATAAGAGGCTCCAATTCTTGGACTGTCGCTTTTCCCTTCTGATCAGAACAGGCAGGAACATTCCATGACAGTCCCAGCAATTCAGCCAATAGGAAGCTCAAAGCTTCACAATGAGAAGCAACTTGGTATAAACATTGAACAGGCTTCTATGAAGGGTTTATACTCTGGAGTAAAAAAAAAATAAATCTCCTAAAATAATTGACAACATTTAAAAACAAGGACATCTGGCAACTCTACCTTAGGGCATTGGCAACTCCTTTTGAAGAAAAGGTGGATAATTTGACAGACCCATCCTACCTGTAAAACTTGACTTGCAGCCTGTGCTAGTTTTCAGTAAGAATTAACCTTTTCTTTCCTGAATTTAGATGGATGTGCAAGGAATACTTTTAGATCAATCTCACTGAAGCTATCAGTCACTCTGGGCCAAACTAAGGAAGTAGTTTGGGCAGTGAGCAATATTTGTTTTGTGTCTTGTATCATTTCTCACAAGTTATACATCTTAAGCTATTATTCTATTATGTACTTTTTTGGTCCTGTATCGTTTACATTTTCAAATCATAAAACTAAAAACCTCAAGCAAATCTGAAGAATTTATCATGCAAACATTTCAACCATTTCAACAAATGTCTTCATCATTGGTTGGAGTTAAAAGCTTTTTTTTATGAAAAGCTACTCCCAAGATTTGGTCATATTCTCCCTGTTCATTTCCAGGTCAGCACTACTTGGTCCTCCATAAATAAAGTGATGCTAAATCATTATCACTAGATCCATACATTGCACTAATCCATAATGTGATGAGTTTGTTTTTGGACCAGGAGGCTGTAAGAATCTAGGTACTGTAAATGTTAAATCATGCTTTATGGATTACATAATTATTTGCATAAACATTATTTGGAAAAAATAAATGCAGAAATCTTCCAACTGGGTTTATTCAACAAACCAGGATTAAAGCAAATAAAGGTTTAGTGCTGAACAAGTCAGAGACCATCAAACCAAGCACTGAATTATATTGGGCAATATTTTGCCAAAGCAGCATCTATTTATCCAGAACAGATTTTTTGAGAGCACCTGTTCAGAAACCCCTTCCTTGCACAGAAAGGACAAGCCCCCACTCAATGCAACACCTGGAAGTAGAGGATGCCCCACCCTCCTTGCTTTGTGAAAACAAGTAAAATTAGTTCTGTAGGAACCTTAAGTGATTTTTGTGTGACTATTATGGTGAGATTATTAATATTATTGTTTTAAGTCTGTTGCTATTTTGCTGCCCTGTACAGATTTGGGGAGGCCTGCAAATATTGTTAAGCCGTCAATAGATTGAAAAAGAAAGTGTGATCAACCAGTGGAAACATACATTATTTCATGTTTTCATCCCATTACACTGGAAATTCCAGCTTTCCAGTAGTTCTCTCATATCTAAACATTCTCCAAAGGACATGTTTAACATACCTACATATCACAGTTCTATGGTTTATGTAGACCCCCTCCACACCCATCCATTGCTAATGCTACAATAGGCATTCTTCATTAAGCAGATGTCTCTTTTACACCCCCACTGTGCACTCTCACAATTGATATGCTAGAAAAAGGGGGGAAAAAAACTATGCCACACCAAATTTCAGTCTGAAAATGAGAAAACAATAGAATTCCATTCAAGGAGGCATACAGATCCTCCTGAAATGTATGGATGGCAAGCACTTGACCAGAATTCACCAGGTATTTTCTGAGCCAGTCATACTCTCTCACACACAACAATTTTATGGGATATTGTGAGAATAAAATTATGGAAGACCACTCCCTCTGTGAATGGCATGCAGTTCTCAAGACAAAAGGCAAGGTTTAAAAGCAACACGAAGTCAATCAACCAGGGAAAATTGAGAAAACTCAAAACCGTAATGAATGATTGCACATACAGCATTGCTCATAAAACAATGAAAGCCAAATGCCAATATTGAAATTTGTCTTCTGTTGAACTGCCTGGGTCTGAGTAAAATTCCAGCAGAAAGTCACAAATCACATCAAATATCGACAGCTTATCTCCCAATAGGAGCCGATAATGACTAAATTAACCCAGGAGTGTTCAAGTGGATCAAAGAAAGAAAAACACCTCTGTAGATATTCATGTGACTGAAATGAATTAATGATAACTGTGGGTATGTTCACCAAGAAGCAGCTCTTTGTGCTCAGTGTAGATGCGCATGCGCACGCACACACAAATAGCACAAGAGATGGGCTTTAGAAAACTTACTGCATACTATATTGATTCTAAGAGAGAGAATTAATACATTTTAGCACCTGAAACAATAAAGTCTTGAATGAACAACCATGTTTGATTCTCCAATAGGCCCTTCATACACGAACAAATGTTGGAACACAGACAATGTGGTAGTACATGTGCTTCAAAAAAAGGAAGGGGGAAACAGCTGGAATCAGAAATGGAACCAGATAATAATGTGGTTTATTTGATTTTTGGCTTCAGTCATTATATTTTATATATCATGGGTTATTGGCTAGTGTGAATTCAGCCACTAGTCTTTCTTCAACAATCCAGTTTAGCAAACCAGTTTAATGTCATTTGTGAACTAGGCCACAGGAAATCAATAAACACCGAAGCAGATATTAAGACCATTTTATTATATACTCCCCTAAAGAGATGATTTAAGGGAGTTTATAGAATACTGTGCCATCTAAAGTAGTGGCATGTCCAGAAAGATGCTTTAAATTGTAATTTTACTGTTTTGTTTCGAGAAGATTTAAAAATAACCTTTCCAAATTTGGTGCTGTCCAGGGGTGTTGCGACTACAACTTACAGAAATCACCCCCAGCAGGTTTTTGGCAGGTTGAAAATCAGAAGATGTGGACCAAACAACACTGGAGGGTGCCAAATTAAGGAACTGATGTAGAAACTCCACCAATACAATTTGCTGGAAGGGCTTCATTATTCTGAAGCAAATTTCCCAAGCAGCTTTGAACTACAGCTGCCCTGAGTGACAAGGTCTTCTACTTTCTTCTCCCCAGTGTACAGATGAACAGAATTAATTCTTCACTTGTGGCCAGAGACTAACCTTAGAAAAGTAAGAGCCATGGTGGTGCAGTGGTTAGAATGCAGTGCTACAGGGATAATTCACTGCTCACTCCAGGAGTTCAATTCTGAGCGGCTCAAAGTTGACTCAGCTTTCCATCCTTCCGGGGTGGGTAAAATGAGAACCCAGATTGTTGGGGGCCATGTACTGACTCTGTAAACCGCTTAGAGAGGGCTGTAAAGCACTGTGAAGTGGTATATAAGTCTGAGTGCTATTGCTATATCAGTCACTTCTTCTCATCTTTATGGGAGACTGGGGTGCAAAAGAAACCACAAAGCTTTGGCTGCTTCCACCACTGTTCAAAAAATGGGATGAAAAGGCCACTACAGAACTCTGCCTGAGATTCAGCATTTGAGGAGGTGGGAGAGAAAAGGTAGAGACGTTCTGTCCATGATGGTAGCAAGATGGGCGTGTGTAATTTTCTTGCCAATAATCCAATGGTGGTATTCAGCAGGTTCTGACCAGTTCTGGAGAACAGTTAGCAGAAATTTTGAGTAGTTGAGTAGAGAACTGGCAAATACCACCTCTGACTGGCCCCGCCCCCATCTATTCTCTGCCTCCTGAGTCCCAGCTGATTGGCTGCACAGGAGAACAGAGCTGGAAAGCAGGTTAGCAGGGGAGGGAATGGGGATTTTGCAGTAACCTTTCCCTGCCATGCCCATCAAGCCATGCCTACCAAGCCACGTACACAGAATCGGTAGTAAAAAAAATTGAATCCCATCACTGAGTAGGACAGTTGTTGTTTTCCACTGCCTTCTTCTGAAGGTTTCTTTTTTCCCTTTTTCCTCTCTCTGAGAATAGTTGCACCAAAGAAGAAAATGAGATCTTCGCCAACTCAACTGAGAGAGCAATGAGATGACAGTAAAGAAGTTAGAGAGAGGAACGATACATGCTGAGGCGTGGATGGTACAAGAAGGGAGCCTAACGAAGGGCACGTGCTCATCTGAAGTAACGGGATTCTGCTCCTTTGGCATCAGTGGTTAACTTGCATACAAGGGATATATGGAAAGGGCTACTGAGTTCTAGGAGGTATTAAGAAGCAAAAATGGGCTTCATCTACATGAGGAGACTTGACAGGCTGGTCAAAGAAAGTAGGTAAGCGTTCACTGAGAGGGCTGTTGCATTCTGCAGCACATCTTTCCCTCTCTATAGCAGCAATTGAGAAGAAGACACATTGCAAATGTCTGTTTGTCAACTGAGGACATCACACATCATTCCTTTGCCCCAGTTTTGCTACAGCATCACATTTTATCAAGGGAAAACAGCAGCAGCAGCATACAGATCAAAAGCTATGGAGATGGTTACCAATGGTTTAATGGGAATGGACAGACAAGAGAAACCAACATAGGGAGAAACATGCAAATCGTTGAGTTTTGGAAGCTTAACGCTGCAGTCGGATGATCTCAGAAGCATTGTAACCTTGCACGCAGGAGCATAATATTTTAAGCCACTATTTGTTTCAAAACTCCATGAAGGTGGTGTGTGTTTATTTGTGGTATGCCTTCCTTGGGTTTGAAACCACCATCTGCAAGGGGAAAGCCTGGAATAATTGTGTTGATCTATCCTTATTCATTTATTGATTATAAGGATAGAACAATGTATTTCTTGAATGATCTGGCCCAGAGACAATTTTGGCTGCTGACTCCTAAACTTAATTGTTCGTTTTAGGAACATGTGGTCTCCTCAGTCCTTCTCATCCTGCTCCCACAAGTAACTACAGTTAAGCATAGGAAGTTAGCACCCACCCCTCTCCAAGAAAAATGAAATATCCTAGGAAATATTAAAAAGGCAGAATATTTCCCCTAAAAAGAGTAGAAACTTAGAAGCAGAAACTCACCTCAGAGAGGCAGAAACTCAGCCCCTCCCACCTTTGCTAATGGGCCATTAAGGCCTAGGCCAGAGTATTCTACATAATAAAGGCCTCTACCCATCTCACCATCTGGCCTGGGAAGATTGTATCAGTCAACAACTCAGGTGAAGCCATGTGGTCCAGACAAAGCCTACAAAGTTAGTTAAAACCCCCACCCCTGGGAGTCTGACAGCCAATGGGATCATTTCTTGCACAGGAACAGGAAACACTAAGGTGAGGCCCAACAGAGGGTATATAAGGGTCTCTAGGCATCTTGGTCTGCCTTTTTCTCTTTTCACCTTGAAGCATGCTTCATGTGTGCATAAGCGCCAGAGGGCATGCATAAGCGCACCAACGTGCCTACTGTCCCTGTCCTGTTGTTTCTTTTATTTTTCTGATATGTCCCCGTTTCATGTATTCATAACTATGTATATACTTATACCTATTATCTTGTAAGCAATTGACAAATCAAATAAACAAAAAAATAAAAAATAAATAAAAATAAATCCTTTTCACTTTGGAGCTCCAAGCCATGTGGTCCTGTCCACCATTAAACCATCTTTCCAAACCACTCCATGTTTCCAGTGTCTTTTTCCTCACTTGGAACTGAACCCAGAAAGATATTTCTTCCAACAATTGCCAATCAGTTTTGTTTTTTTTTAGTTGGCCCCCTATAATTTCAAAGGAGCTGGGATTTGCAGCTTCATTCCAAAATCAATTCAAAATCTACACCTTAAAAATGCTGCCTTAATATAAAAGTTAAAAGGTACGATTAAAACATGATTAAAAAATGTGCTTCCCTTCCCCCCCGGAGCAAAAGAGCACGGAGCTGAAAAACGTTCTCATTCATGAACGAAGCAGATGCAGGACCTCCCTACGGTTGCAATAGATCAACTTTGCCATCTTAGTCCTATCATACTCCTAAGAACCACCACCCCAAAACATCCACTGCTAACAGTGGCCCAAAGAAGCCCCACTCTAGATCCTCCACAAAGCCCTCTACTTGGGGATACTGCCTGCCTCGGGGACCAGCCCCTGCAAAGATGATGCCCCTCACCCACCCTTCAGACCAGTCTTTCCACAGGAGGAGGAGTTCAAAAGCAATCTCATATTCCCAAAGCTCCAGGCCTTCCCCTTGAAGAGGGGGGAAGCTTTCAGCCTCCAGTGCCGCCACCCCTTCAGAGTGCCTCCCAGCATAACGTGTTCAATCTGGCTCATGTTAGGGCTGTTTAGGCCTCGCCAGGCTGCCTTTGTTCCTTGACTGACAGCTCTTTTCTAAATGCCACCTCTATGAGTTGAAAGGCCTTCAGTGCTGCTCTGCTCCATTTGTTGATGTTTTTCTCCAGAGAAGCCCTGACTTTTTCTTTCTTAGCTCCGTTAGCAGGTCGGTCTTACTGTCTGCGCCTGCTGCCTTCCTTTGGTCCAACATAGAATTGGCTTAAGATTTTGCAAGGAATTCGGCAGGATGTCCTTTCTCCAACTTCCCTTCCTCCAGTGAATTTATACTTATTTCTGCCTTGGCCCCAATATATGTTAAGCTGGATGCATTTTCACCTTCTTCTTATTTTAGGTAAGGCAAATTCATCTGGGCTGCAAAAACCCAGAGAGCCACTAGGTGGTAGCAAAAACACAAACACAATGCATCTCTCTTGGTCATCCAGATTTTGGCAGCCCAGATGCCATCATCTCAGGTTAGCAGAATTTAAGTTTGAGCTTCATGGTTGATGGCTACGACAGAGATTTGCTTAGTGGGAACAAAGGAGGTGAGTGTGTGTGTGTGTGTGTGTGTGTGTGTATGCGTGCGTGCGTGTTATCCAGATTACTGACCACCCCAGAGATACTACTTTGGGTCCAATTTCCTGCTTTTAAATGTGTGTTTAAGATGCTATTTCAATGGATGTTCTTGACCAGGCCAAAGAGGTATAGTACTTCTCTTTTTATTGTCTCACTATACAATCTTTGACTAAATGTTAATTGCATTTGCAATTATCTTGTTGATACACTGTTTTATTTTGTTAAGTGTTTGCCACATTGTGTCTAGGTTTCACAGGAAGGCAGAATAATATACTTTGTTACAAATAGAGTCAAATTGATTGCAGTGACATGTAAACACAATCAATCAATCAACCAGTCAATGTGGTTTTGAATACAGGCATACTTATCCAGTCCTCTGCTCATTATCTGGCACCACAAGCCCTTATAATCCCTGTCCAAAAATAATTGCAAACTTTCCACAATGTATGCTTTATTAGCATTTATAATCACTTAGGTTATTTGGGTTGCAATTTAATCTGACTTAGCCAAGTCTGTTTGGTAGATGCAGTGCGGTGCTTTCAATTCAATCTCTGAACAACATTTTGGAGCAGAAATTGAACATCTATCTGCATTGCCTAAGGCAGCTGCTTCATGTGTTGCAGACAAGTGCTACATTCATGATCCTATATACTAGAAAGCACTTTTTGGAGCCTAAATCCAATGTACTGCACAGAACCTACTGTTTATTACATTATATTTCCAACTAAAACTAACATCATTCAGAAAAAAGCCCTGGAGAGACTACAGAGTAATTAATTACTCCTTCTGTTGGCCTAAAAATCCACATACATTTATTATTTGTGGCAATAGACACCAACTATAAAATACATACTGTAGTCAATAAATTGTGATTCTTTCTTTACAGGCACACACAGTGATTTTAAAGGACTGTAAAAGATTTCCAGGATGAAGTACCGGTTGCAAAATTCAGCTTCCTCCCAATCTTGCCTTTCTTTTCCTTTTTCCTTTCCCTCCCTTCCTGCTTAAAGTCTCCAGAACTAATATATTTACATTCATTTCATCTATTTCAGCAGCTGCTCATTAAAGACCTGCCATCTTGCAAGATTTAATTTGCCTAAAGTGGTTCACTTGTATCATTTCAGCCAAGAGCTTTTGTGATGTCAATAGTCTTTAGATTCTGCAGGCTTTGTTTTTAATTATTTACCACTCTTTCCACTGACTTCTCAACTGTGTACATACATACATACCCGCCTTATAAAAACCAATTGGATTCTTCATTGTTGACCTTTCAAGACCATAATAAGATCTTTTTTCTTCTCCCAGCGCTCTTAACTTCCTCAGTGTTTTAATGTCCGCTTATATTAGAGCTATAGGAGACACGGTGGCTCAGTGGCTAAGATGCTGAGCTTGTTGATCAGAAAGACCGGCAGTTCGGTGGTTCAAATCCCTAGCGCCACGTAATGGAGTGAGCTCCCGTTACTTGTCCCAGCTTCTGCCGTTCGAGAGCATGTAAAAATGCAAGTAGAAAAATAGGGACCTCTTTGGTGGGAAGGTAACAGCATTCTGTGTGTCTTTGGCATTTAGTCATGCCAGCCACATGACCACGGAGACATCTTCAGACAGCGTTAGCCCCTAGAGCTGGAAACGATTAGCATGTATGTGCGAGAACCTTTACCTTTACCTATATTAGAGCTACCGGATCTGGGCTGTAGAAACTCAGAGGATCTCGAGTTGAAAGTGTTGTCTGAAGTTTGCAGCCCAGATCCAGTGACCTTAGTTATCCTTTTAATTTTTGTTCTAGAATTTCCTTTCTTCCAAAGGTGCTTTATAAACATTTTGTAGTTTTATAATTATTCTCTATTTAATAAGCAGCATTTCATTGCTGTTATTCAATTGTTTTTTTATTGACTGTATCGTATTTTTGTGTGTGTGTACATTTCTCTGCATATTTTGGCTATCATTACCTATGGTATCCCATTCTGTTTTCCTCTAAGCACAGACTAGATTTTCCTTATTCTATACTGACTTGAGATTATGAGAGTTGTAGTACAACATACCTGGGGAAGACTGGGTTACTATAAAACTAATAATCTAAATTAATAAACTTTCAAAAAATCTGATCTTAGATGAATAAAATGGGAATTTTGATTAATGAAATCATCTTGTTAGACAAGCATAGTAGCGTTTTATAGAAACTATGATCTCGAGAGCTTCATAATCACTTTTCTAGTTAAATTATCAGCGAATCAGAGATACAGTATGTTCAAATATAGCAAGTATTCTGGTAACATCCTTCTGTGGAACTCTATAAAATTTTCTCTTTTGCTTCCTGTACTCTCAAATATCTGTGGAGAAGTTAAAATGCTTTATGTTCTTATTCTGAAGAATTTCTATAGACTAGGATTCCTTGATTAGTTTTCCCTGAAAAAAAAGGTTTTCTTTACATACACTCATAAGCATTATAAGAGTTTCATATCAGTGTTGCTGCTTGTCTTGATGTTCAAGCATCTGAACCATTTGAGAACAGAAAATCAAAGGCTAGTATGAAAAAGGCAACTGCTGAAACAAAACAATGACTTTTTGCTTACTTACAGAGGCATATTTTGCTTCTGTGTATGCTTAAGTCCAGAATACATGAAACCATGTGTGGTTGGATACCTAATAGTGGGTTAGAATATGCATTCAAATAAGTGGACTTGTATGCAATCTGTCAAGAAATACATAGCTGTATCTAAACTGTTTCCCCCACCTCTATGTAACATCTGTGCCAGGCTACTGACAAAATAAAAAAGTAAATTCACTAGGCAGAAGAAAAAATCAGGATCACTGTCCGTGCTAATCAGACAAGTTGGAGCTGACTTGAAAATTTAAGCTGGTGAATTATTGGGAGTTGCAGACTCTGAGCAGAGGTATAGTTTTGAATGCCAAGGATTCCACCGCCAATAAGGTTATTCTTATTTAGAAACAGTATTATTTCTTTATGAATTTTTTCTGTGTCTGTTCATATGTGTGTATTATAACAACATATGGTAGAAGATCCGGCACTAACACAGATCTTGGCCGGATAGTTGTCATTGGTTTTTTTAATGTATTCCAATTGTGTGATTCTGCAAATGCTGCTGAGAATGGGTAGCAGAAAAATACTCTTCTTACTCCTGAGGCCAGATAGTTCATAGCCACCCATTAGCCACAGAAATTCACTGTGTGACTTTTGTCAATACCTCTTGCTCAGGCCTGCCTACCTGAACTTGTTATGGAGAATACTATTTGGAGGAGGGAGTGGGCTGCCTTCAATTCTTGAAGGAAAAGTGAGACATCAATCTAACAAATCAATAAAACAGCAGAACAGCAGAGAGCAAAAGAAGAGGTGGGCTAGATCTAGTTATTACATCCATTTTAAGGCAGTGTTGGGCCTGGATCAAGGAGACCCAGATTCAGTTAATCACTGAGATCACTACATTGTGGGCCAGTCACATTCAACCCAACTTCCTTCACAGTTAACTTCTGTGAGGACTAAATCAGCAAAGCATCCGATGTAGAAATAGCACTTAGACTTATATACCGCTTCACAGTGCTTTAAAATCCTCTCTAAGCGGTTTACAGAGTCAGACTATTACCCCCAACTATCTGGGTCCTCATTTTACGGACCTCGGAAGGATGGAAGGCTGAGTCAACCTTGAGCCTGGTGAGATTCGAACTGTCGAAATACTGGCAATCAGCAGAAGTAGCCTACCGTTCTGTATTTTAACCACTGTGCCACCACAGCTCACATAGACCACCTTGGGCTTCCAGACAAAAAAATATGCATGCAGTGTGGACTGAAATGATAGTTTTAAAAGATCCAGAGCAGTTTACATAGAAAAATCGTGAATGCTATTCAGTGAGAATCATATGTAGTCATGTTATGATGGATCCTTGATGCTGTCTGAGCTTGCTTATTTTCTTGCAGACATTTCATTAGTCACTAGCACTGATGATGTTACCTAGTTTGGATAATGAAACGTCTTCAAGAAAACAAGCAAGCTCAGAGAGCACCATCATTTCATCCCTGAGCTTCAAATATTCTCCTTTGTTGGCTGTAATGTTATCTTAGAAAAATGCCTTGAGCTCTAAATACTGCACAGGTTCCCCACTTTTCTATCTGGAAGCCTAATCCACCTGATGGGAGACCTGTTAACACCCAGTCCATATATCGACTCTGTGTAGATTCTTCTCCTTATGCAAAATTGACACACACCCAGACCCTCCAAGCCATTGTGATAAGAACACTCGCTTCTAAATTCCCGCTCCCAAATATGGTAACTCAGCAAGAAAACCAGGAGCCGGCTTTTATGCAATGATTCAATTAAAAAAAAAAAAAACACCCTTGGCACAAAGCCCGCCTTTACAAAAGGACCATAGAGAATCAGTTATTTCACTTTTCCAACTCAGCTATTTTGCAGCTGTATATTTAAGCACATCATCCAGCGCTCAACAGAAGCAGAGAATTGGAACAAGCCCCCACCCACCCACCCAATGTCCCATCGAAGCTACGACTCTAGAGAAGACACATCATCCTTGAAACACTCAACCTCCATAACCTCCTTTGCACTGATCGGGTTAGCAGTGCATCACCCCTGGCCCTTTAATTACACATCTTTGCAACCATTAATCCTGCTGCCATCAATTACTGGAGCTTTATCCTATTCCCTCAAAGAGGGAGGGAGAGTGCAGAAAAATAAAAGGTTTTAGGAGGCTAGTAAGCAATGAGGCACTTAAGCCTTCTCTCCTTTACCTGTCATTTGAAGAGAGTTGGGCAGATCTTCACCCTATGTGGCTACTGACGATAACAGAATCTCCCAGAAAAGTATACCAACCTTGGCTCATTCCATTATTATTCTCCAACTAAATCTACTATTTTTTTAACAAATTCCACAAATATATTACTTTGATCTATTTCCAAAGATGTTTTAAAGATCTGTATCATGCCACTGTTTTTAGCTGAGATTTTTAGGTAGGAATGTTTTAATATCCCCGATTTTTAAAAAACAGTCTTTGGAAGAGTGATTGATATGTTTTTGAAGAAAAACAAAAAACAAAAGCAAGGGTGAAATTTAAAAAATATGGCTGGACATAAATATCCTAAGAAAAAAATTTCGTTTGAATGAAAGGACTGAATATACTTAGAAACAAATACAGGGGTGGTCCAATCCTCATGCATTCAAATTAAACTAACACAGTATCCTTCATTGAGAAGATAAGGCTTTTCATGAAAACAAATTACCCAAAGTTGTTCCTAGCAGGCTGCTATCACATGGTCACATGCCATGTTAAGGAACCCGTTGCAAGAAATGGCTTTGCAAATTCCAACTTTTTGACACACAAACCGAATGTGACTATCTGCATGAACTTCCTTCTCTCCAGCTTCCATTTCTATCTCTTTAGTCTCTTTTGGATGGCAGCTCTTGAACTAGTGCAGAATCAGCGGTCAGCGATGAGAAGCAAAGAGCGTCCATCAGAGGTGGTATTGAGCAGATTCTGACCAGTTCTGGAGAACCAGTAGTGAAAATTTTGAGTATTTCGGAGAACTGGCAAATATCACCTCTGACTGGCCTTGCCCTTATCTATTCTCTGCCTCCTGAGTCCCAGTTGATCGGCTGGGTCTTCTTTGGTTGCCCTGCACAGGAAAACAGAGCTGGAAAGCAGGTTAGTGGGGTGGGGAGGGAATGGGGATTTTGCAGTATCCTTCCCCTGCCATGCCCACCAAGCCATGCCCACCAAGCCATGCCCACAGAACCGATAGTAAAAAAAATTGAATCCCACCACTGCCGTCCATCCATCTCATCCTTCACTCAGGAGAGAGAAAACCTTCCAAACCACTGGGCTGGCTCTGGGTTTTCTTACTGCATTCGGGAGCAGAGTGTATCTACGAGTGCAACCATGCCAAGGAGAAACCTGGTTTTGATTTGGACACAAATAACAGGAATTCATTTGAGATCATTGGTGGCTCTGGTTATTTTCCCAGAGTTTGGGAGAAATGAATGAGTCCTGGGATGGTGAATTAAACCTTTGTTGTACCACACAGCAAAATGATTCTGCCACCAACCCTGAAGATCCAAGAATACTTCCTAGTTTTGTTGTGTCCGTTTTAGATTTTTAAATTGTTTTTAGCTTTCTTGTTTTAACTGTAGCATATTTTCGAATCGTCAGCCATCCAAGTCATTGATATGAGCAGCTATGGAAATTGAATAAATAAATATTTGAACTGCGTGTCCAGACAATTCCATTCTTTTTAATTTAAACAAGACCATTTCTAGCTTTCATGATTCATCAGGGAGGAAAAAACATTTGAGCAGAATCAATATGGACACTTTTTAACAACTACGTTGTATGTGTTTAGAGTAGCTGCTGCTTAAATTTATTTCCCTGTTGACGAAAAAAAAAACTATTTCAAAAATTTTAAATCTGGCATCTATAGCAGCGGTGGCTAACCTTTTTGGGCTCCTGTGCCAAAAATTGTATGTGTACTTGCACTCGCATTCTAGCACCCAGAAGGCAATGTGCCCCCCCCCTCTACAAATGCACATGCAATCCCCACCCACCCTGATGCCCCCTTACTGCACTGTGCCTCACAGCTGGCTTTTGGGCAGTTTGAGGCTTTTTTTGGCCTCCTAGAGGTTTCAGGAAGACTTCTGCAGGCTTTTCAGGCCAAAAACTAGGCCCGTTTCATCACTTCTGATATTTCCGGAAAAACAAGAAGTGATGAAATGGGCCTGGTTTTTAGCGTGAAAAGACTGCTGAAGCCTTCCTGAAGCCTCTGGGAGGTAGAAAAGGCCTCAAACCCGCCAAAAATCAGCTGTGAGGCACAGTGCATGCGCACTGAAGTAAGCTTTCCTGCAGCTCGCATGCCGGCATAAATGGCTCTGCGTGCCACCTATGGCACACGTGCCATAGGTTCGCCATCATGGATCTATAGGTTCAATACATGCATCAATAAAGAAATGAAACACGAGGGAGCTCTGACCTATTTTCACTTTAAACGAAAGAGACATGACTTATTCAGCCTGATTAGGCACAAATGTGGTTTTCCCTCAGCTTGATTCTTATGCTGCATTATTAAAAAGAGCAAAGGCTTATGGAGGAGGGGGAGGAATGTTGCCATCCCATTATTTTTCAAAGGAGAATTTTCTCTCAGCAATTCCTTTCCCGATCTAAAGCAGGGCCTGGCCTTTCATTGCCAGGCCTTCCAGATCTACCCAGATAACTGGCGCAGTGATCTTTGCAGAAAATGGCCTTTGTCCCAAGAGAAAGGGGGAGGGGCATGGTTAAAGAGTTCCTACCCTATCCCCACCCCTCAAACAGGCCAGAAGGCCATTTAATGTTTGCTTTCCTTCTGCTAAGCATGTAAACAAATAGTAAAAAAAGAAAAGAAAATGGCCCTCACAGGGAAAAAAAAAAAACAGAGGCATGTTCTGGGACTGATCAAACATCAAGGACAACACTAGTGAAAATTGTCAGTGGGACCAAAGGAAAGTCTCAAAAGTTAGAGGGGGAGGGGGGAGATTAAAAAAAAATACTCCTAGACCCACTGCAGGATGGACCAAGTTTACTCATAGTATATGTCCTGTTGAGACAGAGATGTACACGTTTGCTGAGACGTAAGGCCCACTTCCTTTATACTTGCCTTGCAAGCCCTTTGGATGTTTTTGCAGACCAGCGCTGCAGTATTAAGACCCCTGTTGAACCTAACCTGCCTTACTTTGGAGTAAATAATGCGGACGGTTGTAATGTCATTAAGTGACTTTGGGGTCAAAATACAGTAAAGGAGAGGAGCAACACCTCCCGAAGAGCAGAGAGCAAAAAGGAAAGAAAGCATGCAAAAGGGAAGATGAACTGGATTAAAAAAAAAAAAAAAAGAGGGCTAGACTGCATGAGGAAACAGCTGCCATTTTAAAGAGGAGGAAAGGCAAGATTTATCTTTTGGGGACTGAAAAAAAAAAGTATCCAGCCTATGTCTATGTAGAGAAGGTGTGTATGTGTGTGTGGACAATAAAGATCAGTGTTTCCTGATAAGAGGAAACCAGGTTTTATGCTGTTTGAGGGAAGTCGCTCTAGAAGCAAACTCATCCTAGCTGCCCCCTGATGAAAACAATGCTTCTTTAAAAGAAGCATTTAGACCTGTTTGACAGCAGCTATGGGCTCATGTAGTTATTTCAACAGTTAGGTTTATTGCATATTGGTCCTAGGGGTTTAGTCTCAAGCTCCGCAAGCCACTTAGAAACAGAAGAGTAATTGGGAACTAAAAGGTGGTATGGTGTGGCACAATACGGCGAATAGCTATTAACTACGATAGCAAAATCCAATCACCATATTCAGCTGCAGTCTACCACTAACATTACAGGTGCTGAGGATATACAACAGGAGAGAGTTATCACCTTCACATCATGATTGTCTGATTCCCAATGGTGTCTAGTTGGCCACAGTCAGAAACAAAATGTTGGATTTGGGGATCTGGAAATTTGATCCAGCAGAGCATTCTGGCCAGTGGTGGGATTCAAATTTTTTACCACAGGTTCTGTGGGCCTGGCTTGGTGGGTGTGACAGGGGAAGGATACTGTAAAATCTCCAGTCAGAGGTGGTATTTGCTGATTCTTTGAATTACTCAAAATTTCCGCTATCGGTTCTGCAGAACGAGTCAGAACCTGCTGGATACCACCTCTGATTCTGGCATTCTCAACGAAAGCACACAGCTTTCCCCTAATCTAATACATGAAATTCAGAATGACTATCTTAAGTCAAGCCTTGAATTATTCAGGTTGCTAAGAGAATTCTAAGGATGTAAATTGAAATGAAATAAAATAGAATGAAGCATTCTCTCCCTGGCCTTGAAAGTAAGCAAACAAAAAATAAGATATTGTTATTGGGGTTAAATTCTAATGAGAGAGAAATACTCAGCACACACACTCACAAGAAATACTTGTGAAAAATACTCAGAAATACTCAGCACAAAGCAACCCAGAAAGATACTTTAGAGGTTCTTTTCATCTGATGGTCAAATGTCACTCTGTGCTGCATTGCAAAACACAATATTTCATTTACCCACTTGGGCATTCTCTCATTTCACTTATTTTGCTCCTCGTCCGTTTGATTTTTGCACATCTCGTTTGCAGAAATTTAAACTAAAAGCTTTGAGCACATAGCAAAAGCCTATAAAACATAGCTTGCATAGGCCAAAAGGAGCAAGTTTTGTTCAGTGGCTAAATCTGTGCTCTTCCTTTGCTTAAGAGAGCCCAGATTTAACAATCTGTCAAATGTTGCTTTCATTTGGCTTGCACCGGAAGCACTAAAATCCATGATCCTAAGCATTACCTATGTGAAGTCTCTAATTATGACCTGTGTTCTGCTTTAACTCAGGGGTGGGATTCAAATTTTTTAACAACCAGTTCTGTGGGCATGACTAGGTGGGCGTGGCCATGTGACTGGGTAGGCGTGGCTTCCCTTTTTTTGGCAGCACCTCCCCCCCCCATTATTTTTGCCTCCTGGGCCTCAGCGAAATCTGGCGGGGTGTTTTTGCTCCCAGAGGGCTTCCCTGGGGGCCAGGAAGGCAAAAAACAGAGCGCGGGGAGGGGGGCTGCACTCCCCTGCGCTCTGTTTTTGGGCCTCCTGGGCCTCAGGGAAGCCTCCTGGGGGGCATTTTTGCTCCTAAAGGGCTTTCCCCCCCACCCTTGCATGCCCCTTTTTGCCTCCTGGGCCTCAGAAAGGGGGATCCTAGCACAGCTGATCATCAGAACAGCTGATCGTCAGGGGGGAACCAAAAAAAGAAATACCTTAAGGAATGACTGGGCAGGACAGAACGGAGTCAGCAGTCGGGCATGCGTTCAATGTCGTACATGTGTGATAAGGATTGACTGGGCAGGGAGGGGCAGACGGGGGGGGGGGCAGCCAGGGGCACGATTTGCCAGTTCTCTGAACTGCACCAAATCATAACAACTGGTTCTATAGAACCAGTCCAAACTGGTGAGAATCCCACCCCTCTTTAACTGCTTGGGAATTGGGCAGGCTTAATTAGTGGGGCAAGCCAACATGGTGTAGTGGTTAAGGCACTAGGCTAGAATCTGGAAGACTGTGAGTTCTAGTCCCACCACAGCCATGAAAGCCAGCTGGGTGACCTTGGACCCATTATTCTCTCTTTCTCGCTTTCTCTCTCTCAGTCCCAGGAAACAGGCAATGACAAACCACTTTCAAAAGCTTGCCAAGAAACTTTCAGGGACTTATCCAGGCAGTCATCAGGAGTCAACATACTGACTCAAAGGCAAAGGCACATGCTTGTCCATCCTTGGGTTTCTATATGAGGGCAGGATCTGTTCATGCCCTGATTGAAAGAAGAAACCCACAGCAAGCATTCAACAACAGTGCAGGAAGCAGCCTCTTCTGAAACGAAACAACTTTACTGCATCCAATTATCCAATAACCTCTGAAGCAGAGAGGTGGTTCTCAGCTCCAACAGCCATGGCCCTCTGAGCTGCAGTGAGTGCCACACCTACGGTTTTCTTTCCATCAGACATAAGTGAGAGTCTATAGCCAAGATTCCTTGGCATCTCTCTTGACTTCAAATGTCCTTTTGGAGCAGGGTTCTCCAAAGCAGTCAATGTTGACCTTCAAGGCTTTGATGGGGCTATCCAAAGGGTTGTTGTTGTTTTATTGTTATTTATAATAGTTAAGATAGTAGTTATTAAATTATTTTCATACAATAAATGTTACCAATAAAGTAGAATATTTGTAGCTCAGAGTTGAAATGAGGGGTCCTTGGTGCTCTTTGAGCTTCCTTGTTTTTTTGCAGACATTTCATCACTCTAACTAGGTAACATCACCAGTGCTAATCAAATGTCAAATTGTTAATAAATAAATGTTAGTGGGAGGGTGGGGTGTCAATGAATAATCTTAAAACTTCATGAAGGGGTCAATGAGCTGAAGGGACCCTTGGTTTTAAGAGACTGCCACAAAGCAGTGATCAAGCATCAGACTTATTTCTACCAGGTCCTTTCTAGGCACTGGGGCACTCTTTAAAAACACACTCGGTCTGTGCAACGGCCAGGATGTTGTTTGAGAATGTGGTCTCCAGATCAGTAGATGGCATCTTGGGGAAGTGGAGAGAGCTCTGTACTTTTGACTACGCCCACCTTAGCATCATATGTCTTCCTCCCATTGCAATCATATAGTGATCACCTGTGTTCCTTAGTTAATTCTCAGAGAAAGAACCAGACTCAGTCACACAGTTGTTTAAGGAAAAGAAGACCCCCTATTATCCTCTAATTCTGGAAGAACACATTACAAAAGAATTCAGTTTATACTCTGCCTTTCTTCAAGGAGCCCATGGTGACAAAGTGAACACTCCCTGCTATTTTCCCTTCTACCGTAACCCAGTGCGGTAGGCTGAGCTAAGAGAGAGTAATTGGCCAAAGTCATCCAGTGACCTTGCATGCATGGCTGACTTGATTTCCATCTAATCAACCTCCCCCCAAGATCATAACTATTACAACATGTTGTTTCTTCTGAATAAAAACAAAATCATAAACAAATATGAGTGAGCATTCAGATTGGTCCTGGAATTCCTGACCAAGAGATCCCAATCTAAAGTAGCTTAGCTAATTAAATGGGCTCACACGAACCCATTGCCCATTGATTATTGATGAAATCAGCATGGCTTTTACTTTAGATTTTACTGCCATTTTGCTCTTTGTGTAATGCCCTCTAAGGATATTTGCCATTGGATAAAGTGGGGGAAATATGCAGAATGAATGAATTGAAGTAAATAAAGCAACATCTAGGGTAGTAAATCTGATGTCATTAAAAACAAAAAAATGCTGGCTGGGAGAATGGAGATGAAACAAATGTAGAATGCATCATCCACCGGATGGCAGAAGAGAAAGAAAATGGGAAGAGTCACAGGATAGAGGCTTTTAGCTGCACGCAAGAGGCATTTTTATTGGACAAACTCAGGGCCAATGGCAGGAAACCCACTATCAGATTTCCTGCCCGGAGGTTGAAATGTAAAAGAAGGAAAGGAGAATCCCACCAGGGGCCTGGAGCAGGGGAAGAGTAATCCATTCCTTCTTGGGTACTTCCATGTTTCATCCACCGGATGAAGAACAGCTTTTGGGAAATGAGTGGGAAGACTTAGGACGAAAAGGAAGAGTATATCTACTTTCCCCAAACCTGAATTCCAGGATTTTACCTCCACCATGGCTAGAAATTTGAATACTACCTGAAAAAGCAAAGAGGAGCCCAACAAAGCCTTTAGCCTTGCTGGCTGTGAATTGTGGGAGTTGAAGTCCAACCTATCTTTAAGGCATCAATTTAAATAGCTGGAGGATGGGAAGCAAATTGAGAATAGCTGGGGGGCGGGAAGCAGGAATGGGATTCTACCAGTTCGCACCTATTCACTAGAACTGGTTGTTAACATTCTAAGCAGTTCGGAGAACCAGTTGTTAGAAGAAATTACTGGCCTAATCCTGTAAGGAAAGCAGGAAGGAAACATTCTGGTGTTGCTTACAGAAACTGCCTCTCCATTAACGCTTATTACATTTTTGGCAGGACTAGACTTCCTGTCTCTGGAACTTCTCTGGAGTTATTTTTCCCCTCCTTTGCTGGTACTTTGGTTGTGTGGAGTGACCATTCAAAGTTATAATGGCACTGAAAAAAGTGACTTATGACCATTTTTCACACTTACGACTGTTGCAGCATCCCCACAGTCATGAGAGGCCAGGCGAGGAGATGCGTGCCTCGATGTGAGTGATATTGAGTTGGCCACACTCAGTCAATAACATGACCACCAAGCCATGTCACATGACCACCAAGCCATGCCCACCACCTAAGCCACACCCACAGAACTGGTTGTTAAAAATTTTGAATCCCACCCCTGGTGAGAAGCAAAACTCTGTTTTGAAATGGTCGTGCCATAAGGCTTCCATTGTCTGGACCAGTGTTTCTCAACTTTGACTACTTTAAGATGGATGGACCAACTCCCAGAATTCCTCAGCCAGCATGTCTCATAGGTTCTGGATAGATAGTGGGTCCTCCCTTCGTTTGAGAGTTCTGATTACCACCACAAGTAGAGGAGACTGCTTCTTCTGAACTGACTTTTTACCATCTAGGAAAAGCTGAAGCCCCCATCACTCCAGGAGGGGTATCTATAGCGCCCAACCCTCAGATGAGGACAGTGAAGACACAGATCATGAGCAAAACCTCTACAATTAATCTGAGTCATCCTCAAAGAGCAGCTTCATCTTCTAAGAAGAAATCCATCACAGGAGACAGGACTTATCTCTGGCTGGGTGGGGGAGGGAGGAGAAGAGGGGCAGCCCAGATTTTCCAGGCCCTTTGCCACCCAGAATAACTTCAGACGGTGACACTTTGCAGACATCATGGCAAGGGACAGAACAAAGTTCCCTTTGCAGCTGCAGCCACAGCTCAGTCTGTTTGAGGATGAACTGTGTAACAAACAAGGCTTGCCCATTCATTAACCTACTTGCATCAGTAAAGCCGCATCCTGGTTAAACCAAGGATGTCTGCAATAGTGCTGCAGTCAGAGAAGAGAGCAAGAAGGATGGGATAATTTGAGGATAAGTTGCCTTCGGTCAGCTTTGCATTCTCTTTAGCTACACAGTTTAAGTAAACGACCCTTAGCATCTCTTCCATCAGATCCTACTTCAAGGCAGTTGCTGTTGTATCAAGTATCACATCTATTCCAGCCCTCCCGATTATGCTGGGCAGTAAGATTCTCCAGGATTCCTATTTTTGTCAAACATCTGGGCAAAATAGATGTCAGTTGCAGAACAGATCGTTGGCCAAAGGAGACAGGAACACGTGTTGTTCTGTGGAATAAGCAGGGAGAGCTCAGCATCACAATGGGAGGAAGGTCCTAGAAACAGGCTGCAAGGTCTGGCCTATGGAGCATGTGAAGCATACGTCGTAACTGAGGAGAAAGCAAGCTGGAAAAAACTCGGAGTGGGGCAAAGGAAAGCATGGGACTTGGTCATCTGTCAAAAGCATTCTTTGGCGAGATGGCAGACAACCCTCCCAAATTCTCTTTCTTAAAGAAGAAAAACAAGCAGGTGAACTGACATTTCAGCTGCATTTTTGCTGTTGCCGTTTCTTTCCCTTTTAATTCCAGGGTTATGACATTGTAGTTGCATTTCTTATATTTCTTTTCTCTTTTAATGCTAGAGGGTTTTTTGTTTTGTTTTTTGCAAGGAGAGATTAGCAGTAAAATGCTCCAAATGCAATCATGTTGTGTCTAATCATGACATCTGATGCTCAATTCTCATGCCTTGTTCTTCAATATTTTCACACTCAACAGCGGAGTGAGCTACAGTTTTCGGGGAGTTTTTCCAGATCCTTTTTTCTAGGAGACACTATCCTACTAAATAATCCCTGCCCGTTGTTGTTGTTTTTTTTCTTTGCATAGGGCATCCCTCCCGTATTATCTACCTTGGTAACCCAAGTAGAAGGCCACCAGGAGCCGCCAAGTCTATCCCTTTCCAGGAAGTGAGGGTGATATTTGTAAATCTAAACTTTCTTTTTAAGCTTTGCACTTTTATAGAGTTCTATGCTGTTTTCTGAGCTGAAAATGTAGCACTAAGTAAAGGAAATGCTAGGTTGCCCGTATTCTCTTCCAGATGAATTTTTAACACTTTAACAGACTGATGCTAACCAAATCCACATGGAGAACCAAGCAGAGGAACAGAAAACAAATCTCTCCAACTAGAAAGGGGCCGAAAACACAGACAGGAAGAAAGCAGTTAAGCCTGTGCACCTCTTCTGTCTCTTTCCAGGACTTTGGCCAAACTGGCTCTGCAGGCAACAACCGAAGATGCTCTTCGGAAAAAGGACAGGCTGCAAGGACTTGCCAGGGAGGGGCAGAAAACCCGAGGGCTCCCAGATAAGCCGTTGTTAACATGATCCATATGGTACACAAGTTGCCTTTCTGTTTAACCCAAATGATAATGGGAAGTGGGGAAAATGGAAGGGGAGGGGAGGGGAGGGAGCAGGACAGTGGCTGGGGTCCCCAACAGAAAATGGGAGCCAGGACAAAGGCTGCTAGTAAAAATTGCTGCAGAGTGGAGTTAGAAGTCACATAGGAGAAGCTGCTCTATTCTGTTTCTTTGCCGCTTATGCTGCACAAACAGCATCTATCGCCCCCCCCCTCCTTTCCCACTCAATGGAACATCCAAGGGTTAACACCCACCCCCTCCCAAATATTTTCCCCTATATAAAAATATCACCGAACGCCAAGATTGTTCAGGAAATCTTGAAGTGAGTTTTTACGAAATGAGTACAAACCAACCGAAAATGAGTACAAGCGGAGCAACTTTTGATTGCGTGACTACAGTTTTAAAATATCCACACTGTGAGAGGAATGTTTGCCCTCCTCCTGCCCTCAAGGATGTGCACGCGTAAGCACACAGGCGTGCGTGTTTATGTGAGGAGAAAGATGGGGCCTACACATCTTTTCAAAAGATGCAAAGCCTACTATTTGTCGCTACTTGCAAGCAAAGAGCCACCACCAGAAAGGATGGATATTTTTTTGTTGCTGAATAAAATGCAAGCTAAATACCGTTGAAAGGATAGTCTGCATTCTATGTATCACTTTACTGATGATCTCTGCTGAATTCAGAGCTATGAGAAAATGGGGGAAATGCCTCCATTTAGGCTTTCCCAAAAATGTTATGGATTGAAAAAACAAAAGGCCAATTACAGGAAACCCTTTCTGCAAAAACTCTGGGATATACGTTTTTCAAAATGTAAATCCTTAGTCTATTTTTTTTTACTAGTCCTTTAGAATTCCTTCCATCTCTATCTCCAGAAAACATTTGTGTTAGTGTCTTAGAAGAAAAGGGGGTGGGGGGGAGGAAACCTTCATAACACAAATTTTAAGGATGCTTATTCAACCATAAATCTTACTCTGATCAATGGAATGCATTTCCAAGTAAGAGTGCCCACAGTTACTTCTGTTTTCAATGAAAAAATGCCTGTCAATTTAAGAGTTTTTTAGCTGAATATTTTATCTTCTTTTCAACAATTTGATTTTAAATATAGTTGTCGTATGTTTAAAGGTTGGGACTGGGATATACTTAATACATTTCAATTTAATACATACAGTAGATTATTTCATTTATCTTTACTCATTTTATATTACACCATCATAATGCATCAGAAGCAGGCCACTTCAAAAAAAAAATAGGCATTTGTGACCTTAACCCAGAGTCTCACTGATTACAATTGGTCCCACCAATAAATCAACTAAAACACTTTTATGGATCAATCTACTGATTAAACACTTGCAGCCTAAATTTTAAATATCCAGCATTCATGAGTCACATGGAAAGCAATCAAAGAAGATTCCATCCGTGGAATCTGAATCAGTGTCCCTGCTAACTGAATGGTTCCATAATTTAACAATCCAAGGCATAAATTTCTATATGGTTGCTATTACAACCCTATTAGACAGCAACTCTCCAAACAAACGAAAAGGAGAAAATTTGTAAATAGAATTAAAGGCACTGAAAACTAAGTTAATTATTGCAGTGACATATCATCCGAATTTTTATCCATTTTGAAAATAAATCCGAATAGTGATCTAAATCATGTTTTGTTCACCTGGGCATTTACAACGCTCCAATACTAGACTTTCTATAAAATTAATCTTGTTTGATTGGCTTCATGATCATTGTTATTTTATATTATATCACTATAACTTTATTGTAACACTTTTATTCATTTTGCTTAGGGTTGACCTCAAGAAAATGAGCAAAATACCAAAAGGGTAAGTAAGTGTTCTTTTGCTTTGGACAAATTCATATCCAGTAAACAGGAAGAAAACCTGGATATTGGTGTTGACTGGAGTCATAATTACCCTTCCCAAGAAACAAAGGGAGAAACTGCTCTGGAATTAGGTGCTTAAAGGATGCTGGCAGCCAAAAGAGATAAATCTCTGATTGAGCCTACTGTCCAATCTTCCTTGATTTCAGAACAGACTTTATATAGGTAGTCCTCAACTTACAACCGTTTGTTTAGTGACCATTCAAAGTTACAACGGCACTGAAAAAAGGGACTTATGACTGTTTTTCACACTTACAACCGGTGCAGCATCCCTCAGTCACGTGATAAAAATTCAGAATGCTCGGCAAGTGACTTGCATTTATGACGGTTGCAGTGTCTCAGAGTCATGTGATCATCTTTTGCAACCTTCTGACAAGTGAAGTCAATGAGGAAGCCAGATTTACTTAACAACTGCGGCAAGAAAGGTCATAAAATGGGGCAAAATTCACTTAACAAACATCTCGCTTAGCAATAAAAATGTGGGCCCACTTGTGGTTTTAAGTCAAGGACTAGCTGTAACCTAATACAAGGTGGGTGAATTTGCTCAAAAAACAACACCCCTCAATTACTCAGCACTCCCCACCACTAGTGGCAGTGAAAACCCATGTTAAACAGCTTAGCCCAAGCAATGTCACATTTTTGAGAAGACATTTTGATGCCAAAGGTTGGCTTTCATGCGGTTTCTTTTTCTTACCTCACCAAGAAACAAATTAGAAATCTGAGTGGGTACCATTTAGTTGCCCTCCCCAACAAAACTGAGTTGCACTGCAACAACTCCATCTCTCTAGCCATCGTGTCACTAAAGATGATGGGAGAAGTACTACTAGTTGAAGGCATCCAAGGGGTATCAGACAAAAATTGCTAAGCAGAATACAGATGTGCTTAGAAACATCAGTAATGTTACTCTGCAGTTAGAAGAGGATAAGAATTTGAGAAATTGGCTGTCCCCCCCATTCACAGCCAAGGTAGGACATTTTTGCTTAGCGCCAGGACATCCTGCAAAGCTATTCCAGGCACTGAAATAAGCCAAGCTTTTTGGGGGGGATTCTTCTTGCAAGCCCTGAAGTTTTGAGCTTCTTCTCCCGTGCTTTGGTGTCTGCTCTCAAAAGCTACAAACGCGCGAGGAACAACTTAGGTTTCATGCATGGGAGGAGTAATGGGCGAAGGAGCCCCATTCCTGAACAGAGAGTCCAGCAAGGTTCTTCCTTCGACCCTTCCCTTGCCCGGGAGTTGCATTTCTGGAGCGTGCAAAACAAACGTCACGGATGATGAGGCAGACGCTGCCTCAAACAGACAAGGTTGGAAGCCGCTCTGCCTGCGGGCCTGCAAATCTGGCTAATTGACAGCTCACTAAACCGACAACCTGAGGGGATTTTTTTTTTTTTTTTGGTGCGGGGGTGGGGGGGGAGAGGCAATCAATAGGAAACGTATGTGCAGAGAGGGCGCTACCACTTTTAAACGCCCCTCCCTCCCTCCCTCCCCTGTGCCTGCAAAATAGAGACCCCGGGCAGGCCATAGAAAAGGCAAGAGCCATTGCCACGCCGAATCAAAATTCCTCAAGAGACGCTGCTCCTCGAGCCCCCAGGGGGTCACCGCATCAAACAAAGGCCACCGCTTTCGGGTTGCCCCCCGATATATAACCCGCCTTTAGCTCCCCTTTCTCTCTCCAAGCGCGGGCCGCAACGCTGCAAGCTTTTTTTTCTCGCCGCTTGGCGCGTCCAAGCAACCCGTCTGCCTGCCTTGTGCAACTCCCCGCAAGTGAAACTTTTTTTCCCGGAGGGTAGGATCGGCTTCCCTCTCCACCTCCTTACCCCACCCCACGGCAGGCACCCAACCCACCCCCGAAGCCTCCCGATACACGCACTGCCTTTCGAAGCACCCGCAGGCAAGTGAATCGCGACCTTTGCTCTCGTGTGGGGGCAGGATTTACGCCCCAGCGGCAGGCAGGCCCCTCCCTCCAGGAGCGCACCCACCCCTCCAGGCCCGCCCGTGCCAGCGCCGAAGAAAAAGCCTTCGAGGAAACAAACTAAGGCTCCGCGGAGCACAATGGGGATCCCGTGGGGTTCCCGAGGAGTGGGATGCTTTGAGTCACGCACCCGTCCTACCAAATAACGGTTGTGCTGGCGGGGGGTGGGGTGGGGGGTGAGTGTGAGGGTTTGCCCAGCCCGCTTTCGACGCGCACCGGCCCTGCGCTACGGACGCGTACGAGCTTCCTACACACACACAATACCTCCGCTCCTGTTTCTCTACCCTCCTAGCATTCCTCAACGCTGATCTCAGCCCCTCCCCAACCCGAAGGAATCAGCCCCGTGGGCCTTTGGCAGCCGGGCCGTCGCTTTTCTCGCTCTCCCTCCCTTTCCCGCGCGTGTCTATCCCCACTTTCTCACGCGGCGCCCGAAGGAAAACCCACCCACCCCCGATCCTCCACCGCAACTGGCTCGTTTCCACTTCAACGAAGCCTCCGAACTGCCCGTGGGGAGGGTGGGGTCATCGCGGGAGCAGCATCTCGGGCAGCCACATCCAGACATCGCGACCATCCTCTCGCCCACCCGTTGATTTTGCCAAGTCAAAACCAACCCCGCAGCCTTGTTTTCTCCTAGGAAAATGCCCAAACGCTTAAGGTCCCGTCCCCACGGAGGGGCCTCCTCGTCCCACCGCTCATCCCCGCATCGCACGGCCTCCGAGCTGGCGTCCGGTCCGCAACCCAGCCCCGCTCCTCGTCCCCCTGACAGCGATTCCCGCTTCCACTCACCTACTCATCCCTGCCTGTCCCTAGCGGAACCCGGCGCAGCCACCTGGTCCGCGTGGCCGGGGCGCTTCAGTTTCGGAGCCGGGCGCTGAGGCGCTGTGGGCGGCCGCGGGACTCCGCATCCTCTTTGCCACCCGGCTGGGACGCGACGCAGCACCCGAGCCGCCGCGATTGCTGCTCCCTCGGCCAGTCAAGCGAGCAGTTCCAGGCTGCGCGCCGCCCCTTCGCTGCCTCCCCTTCCCTCCCGCCTCGGATCCTCCCCCGGTCTCCAGCGCCCTGCCCACGTCCCTCCCCTTTCTCTCCGGCTCTGCTCTCGGGTCCTCAGTGCTGCCGCGCTGACCTTCCCCGCCTTCTACGAGTTAAGCCTTTGCACCGGCCCCGCTCCCTGGAGGCGCTGGTTCATCTCATCGCAGTTGCAGGCGAAGAGGTGGGTTCTGGAATGCCCCCCAAAATGCGTCCCAGGTCCATTAGGGAAGAAGAGGCTTTCTGGAAATAATCTGCCGGGGGGAAGGAACTGAGTTAAAGTCAATCCCCCTGAAGGGGCTTGGCCGGGCCGAGATGGGAAAGCACAAATTCACAATCCCGCGCGGAACTTAGTCCAAGCCTCCCACACATATCTAACGAAGGATGGCCGCCTCGGGAATGCTGGTTTTTCCCGAGCAGCCCTGAGAGTGGGAAACAATGTGCGCTTTTGAATCCACCGCCGAGATTTGTTTCCGATGCAAAACAAAACAAAAAAATCCTTCAAAACTTCTGGCTATTTTGAGTCAAGGCTTTAAAAACAGAGAGAGCACGGGGTGATCCACCGAAATGGGCATTTCCTTGCAGGATGCTGCCTTTAATTCTGTCAGGTTTGTTACATCTCCATTTGGGAACCAAGAAAGAATTCACTCTTGTTCTTAAATTCCCATTTCCAGTTTGGGGGGTTGTGGGGGAAGTTAAGTTTACACTTAAGCAGTTAGTAAGAAATAACCACTACACTCCAGATTGGAGATGCAGACTGACATACATACTGTGACCACAGCCCTGGCATGTTCTTTTTCTTAGGTGTGCATACTGTAAATCTGCCACTTAAGCAAGACAGTTTCAATATAAATATATTCTGAGTTGACACACAGGATGATGGATTCCTTCTGATTGCAGAAACAGAAAATTCAAGGATGCTTTACTTTTTGCATCTTATAGCTCTGCTCTACAGACCAGGGTCTGTGCTGTTTCTTTTCTCATGGCCCGCTTCTGAGCCTTATTACTTTCTTTGCATAGTCCAGGGGTCCCCAAACTTGGCAACTTTAAGACTCGTGGACTTCAACTCCCAGAATTCTCCAGCCAGCTATAGGCCACAAGTTTGGAGACCTTTGGTATAGGCAATGTTATTTATCATGAACTGAGGTGATTTTCAATGTTTTATGCTGCTGAAGTTAGCACAGAGAATGAGATGTGAGGATTACAGCAAATTGATCGTATGCCTGGCAGTTAAATGTGGGTAATCTCCTTTGAAAGTTTGTATGTGTTCCCCTCGAAATATGGCATAGCCCTCTGGGGAATCAAAGGGCCCACCCTGAGAAACATTAATAAAGTATTAATAAAACTGTAGATCATCAGCAATATGTTTTATTTTTATTTTTCCCTGTGTTCGTCCATCCATCCATCCATCCATCCATCCATCCATGCCTTTCCTCTTTTAAAAAAAACCAATTTAACTTTTTTAAAGCCTCCTCTTCAGGACAGTCCATGATCAAGACAGCTTCCTATGGACTAACCAAGCTATTCAAGAGGGGTCAAAGCCACAGGGCTAAAGGTGATCTCATATTTACTCAGGTAGTTAGTGAGTGCTAAAGGGTTTCTGTACCCCTTTCAGTAATATTCCAGCCATTGTGCTTCCAAAAGGGAGTCAAGCCAGCTATCATCACAGACAAACACCTGATCAAGTGGAATTGAGGATGGGGAAGGAATGGAGGGAGTCCTGCCTTCTTTCTTTGCATCAGGCGAAATTCCTTGCCATGGATGGCATTTAGCAGACATCTGCTGGGGCAGATGAAAAGGCCTCTATTAAATATCCCCGGTGGAATAAAACATTGGAATATAAAAGTATGCCTCACTCACACTTGAAATTAATTGCAGTATTACCTTTGGCTCCATTTTGTTCTGCTAATTCCCAGGGTAGCCAGTGTTGGGATAGCCTTGTTCCAACCCCTGGTTTTAAATGTTCATTTTATAAATTGCCTTTTGTTTAACAGAGATTTTACAAGGAACGTGGACAATATTCGGTGCCACGATTCCCTAACAAACTTTAAACCCACCTGCAATATTCCAGACAAAAAACAAAACAAAACCCAATGGCATTTGCCTCATTTTAAAAATTTTATTAGAATGCTGATTATCCTGTAATATATTAACTAGGCTTGCTTAAACATACAGTATTTAACTGATGCCTGTTTAAGCTTGTGCTATTTCCTTTCTCTTTCCCCAATTCCAGTTCCCCTCCCCCATTGCTGGCTATAGCTTGCACTGCACACACATCCCGCATGTTTAGAAGCCTAATGAATAAGGATTGAAAAAGTAACCCCTGAAACACAGCAAATCCCTCTTTTAACCATCCTCCACAGCAATACAAGAAGTGGGTATCTATTGATCCCTCAAGGGATTTAAAAAAACAAAACTGGTTTCATTTAGCATGCTCACCAATCATGTTAAAAATAGATAGGTTTAAGAGGAACCGGACTAAATATTATTACTGTGCTATCCTAGAAAAGAGCAATTAAAAAATTGGAGGTATGTAGACTGAAACAACACATGGAATCCATCTGTTTATTGTGAACTGTACATGATGCTCATGAAAATCATCAGTGTTGTGTTTTATGGAAACCATCTTTACATCCATGGAAGGAAACCAGTAAAGATTGCACTATGCTGCTGCAGTCAAAATTAGAAGCAGCTTTGCCTCTGGCCTCAATGGATGAAGGATAAGACTTCATATTTATGGGTTGTCTCCATAGAAACAGGAGTGGATCCCAGAAGAAGAGGCGGGGAGAGAGCATGGAAGGATTATGCCAAGGGGGAAACCATCAGAATAACTATATAATAGCAGCAAGGAGCAATATATGGCAAAACAGGAAGACGTCCATGAAGTGGCACAGATGACAATAAGGGGGAAAAGGGGGCTTGTTTCATGAGCAGTTGCAAAAGAACTCTATCAATATCAAGCAATTTGCAAAGAGTTGTTATTGGGGCCCTTAATCAAGTAGGGTCTTTCTAATCTGAGAGCACATTAAGACCAAGGGTGACATTTCCGTTAATGATCAGAAAGTACCAGAGTTTTACATGTTGCGAAGAAGCCATAGAGCAGAGCAATTGGAGTGATTTCCTGAAGGACTGTTTTTAAGTGACCTATTCAGGAGATTTCTGACTTCTAGCTGCAAATGAAGATTTTCAGTTTAGTTTTTTTAATTGTGCATTTTATTTTATTTTATTATTTTATTGGACATCCACCTGAACAGTACAAAAAATCCCAAGCCAACCAAAATGCAGGAGAGCACAAGCCAGACCATTCCTCTGATGCACCACCATCTTCAGGCTCTCATCTCACCCTATGCCAGCCCTTCACCCCACAGCCCAAATCTTCTCCATTTTATCTGCATCTTAGTAAACTTTGGCTAGAGGTTTGACAAAGACACAGCATACAGCATGTCTAAAACAGCCTGGAAGTGGAAGATGGGGAATTACTGGCAAGAGGACAAAGTACAAAAGCAGGATATCCCAGAAAGGACTCATAAAGAAGCAGAGGTTTGCATAGTCACTTTTATGATCTGTTGAAATCCTCTCACAAACAATCAAAACATGAATCACTGCTTGACTATTATGTATGGGATCAAAACTTTGGTGCTTCTTCCCATAAAAAGAATTAAATGTTTAACTGGCCCTTGGCAGTTGCTGGTCTCAGCTCCCAGGAAATGGGATAGTTGGCCACTTAGAGTGGATGAAATAAAAGACAATGCATTAATTGTAAATATGGCCAAGAATACTGGGATCTTGAATTCAGTCGGAGTCCCAGGAAGACCATGGATTTCTCATCCTGGACTCCTAAATGACTGCAAAGTGACATTTGCAGAGAGCAGGACAGAACATTTCATAAAGATGGTAAAACAGCATTAAAATATGGTCTGGTTCAAAAGTTAGCATTCTGATTGTTAATTTTCATCTGTTACATATGAATGGAATACTCTTCTTAATGTTGCAAATGAGGGTAACAGTAGCTATATAGCAATGTAAGGCCAATTCACTTAAACATTCATTATAGCATAGGGGATGAAGTGTCTCTGTATTTGCAAAAGCTTTCTCCTCTCCCTGATCTGCTTCAAAAGCAACACCGTGGTCAAAATATCTCTTCTGGTTAATTACTCTCTACTGGGATAAGGGATAGACACCATCAGCAGAAATCTGGCTGACACCTTCCTGTTAGAGTACCCATCAGTTGATCCCAGGGGGAACCTGACATTCCTCTAAGCTCATTAGTGGTTTAACACCAAAATTATGACAACCTTAGACCCAGGGTTTTAAAAATATGGCATTTTTTTTCCTTTTTGAAAAAAAAAGTAAAACACACGATAAATAATTCCCCTCACTGCCAGTTCTTTTTTCTGCATGTTGATTTACCTGGGATTGTCCCATCAACAACTTAAATTACATTTCTGCAAGCAGTGGGTATACAACAAGAGCAGCTTTGCTCCTTAGGGAATAAAAACATGACAAAGCACCAAGCTGCCCTGCAAAATGAGGCCTCAGTTGTCAAGAATCCCTTTTTCCTTGCTTGTACAGCATCATGTACAAGTATGGGCCCCTTTTTTCATCTAGAGGGCATCGAATCAGTGACAACAAGGGCTTGAAAGAGGATGACATATCATTTTGATTCTCACAGCCCCTGACTCCTCTGTTCGAACTGCAAACATTAGTGCTTTTAGCTCAGGAGGTTCCTAACATGTTGGTCAAAGACCGGTCACACTTAACACTCATTTCTGCTAATTGATGGGCCTATTAAGACCTGCTTTATAGCCGTGCAGCTATTCAGAGAACAGGCCTTGAGTCACTGCTTATAGTTTACAAAAAAACCAAAACAAACCATTGAGCTCAGTATTCCAATAAACCAAAAGTGTTTGTCTCAGAAGATTTTAAACAATCTGCATCCTGCCAAAGATACCATGGTCACCATCATGTTCCATCATAGTCTTTTTAAGAGAAATCAGGAATTCTTTGTTAGAAGAACTGGATATTCTCAAAACTGTCCATTCCACTCTGGACTTCTCTGTTCATGGAGATTCAGTGAGGGCTGATCGATACCTTACAGTCTGAGTAAGCATATGAGTAGCCTGCTTCTCCAACTAGCCTCCTTATTTTGCTGACCCAAGAGCCCCCTCTATACTTATTGAAAAATGGTATTAATGTTTTCCCAATATTTTGTGACAGGCAACAGATGAGAACTACATTGTAAATCCTAAAGCAAGCTTAATTTCTGATTTAATTTTTTTTAAAAAAATTCAAGATCCAGAAACTCTTAGGATTATCCATTGTAGTTCTTAATCTCACCCATCCAAATATAATTATTTTAGACATAAAGCATTGCTATTCTACCAGGCTTCATATATAGAGTGCCATTTTGATCTAGTGGTTAAGGTGCCAGCTAGAAACAGGGAAGGTTTGAGTTCTAATCCTGACTTAGCCATGAAAGCCAGCCAAGTGACCTTGGGCCAGTCTCTCTCTCTCTCTCTCTCAGCCCTTGTTGTTATGGGGAAAAGAGAAGGAAGTAGGAGTATTAGATATGTTTAACACCTTAAGTTGTTTATAAAAAATAATAAAGGTGGGAGATAGAGAGAGAGAGAGAGAGATAAAACCCATAGAACACACAATCAGGGTCCTTTTTGACATTTCCAGTTCCAATTCAAGGTGTTGTGCTACTACTCTTTCCCAGTTACTCTGTTCTACAGACAGTAGTGATGTTTGGTAATCATAAGGCACTTAGCCCTTCCAAAACTTTCTACTGATTTTCGTAGATTAGATGCTCCACTGTCCAGATGCTTGCAATTTAGAAGACTAGATTAAGATTCCTTGCAATTTGATTCACAGATCACACTACATCCTTATTTTATGAGGCACAGTCAACACAATTTGCATGTTTCCACCAAGCCCAAAATGCATAGATTTACCTTCTTGGGTTATGACAATGTGGGAATCCAACCTGTCACCATTACTTTTCTGCAGGTTGATTTTTATTTAGATGTTGTTGTGCGGGGGGGGGGAGAGGGGGGGGCGAGAGGAGAAGATGAAATTCAAAGAGGTTCAGATGCGCCAGTCATGGAATCCTGGGAATCATAGTTCAAGGGGGCAACCTTGGGATTGGTAACAGATGCCACTGTCAAGGTCCTTTGGAAGGATCCAAGACTGTTCCATTTCTGTACATCAGGAATGCTCAGTTTGATCTATTAAAAAGATTTAATCGCCTAGTTAATTTACAAGCTACCTTTAGATAATGAATAGCAGATTTTAAACATTTGTTTTCATTAACAAGCATTTGCAAAAAAGAAAGGGATTGTAGGTACCAACTCTAAGAAACATCTCCTTGTTTCCTCCCCATAGGAAAGATTGCTGTTTTAGAACTATTGTCCACCCAGGCTGCCTTTGCTATTATTAATAGTAATGGTAATACAGTAGTAGCAGCAGCAGTAGTATGTCAAATAGGTGGTTAGTAAGGCCATGCCTGCTTAAAAAAAATAGTTCAGAAGAAATGCTTTTGCTGTCGTTTATATGTAAATATAGCACCTTTCTGCCATTCATTATAGCAGCTTGATTTTTCTCAACTTATTACCCAAGCTTGAAAAAAAGACAGAGAGAGAGATTGCAGCTTTAAGAATTTGATCATCTTTGACAAATAGATTCCTTAAAGTCACATCACCTTTTTCAAGCTTTGTAGGTTTTATGTTAATTATCCAAGACTTCCTTACCTTTTCACATCAAATTAGCAGTCAGACATCTAGTTTACAAACTCTCACTTTAAGGGAACAAACAAAAGGTGATAACTTTCTCATGTTGCCTGAAAGACAAATAGATCTGCCCAGGCTGAATTGGTTATCTTTAGAGTTATATGTGATTTTAAAAAAAAAAAACTTTTGGTGCTGGTGGTGGGAGAAATGTAGATAGTTCCCAACAAATGTCTAATTTTCCTAGATGTTCCAAAAGGAAAAAGAAAGGCAGGGAAGGGGAAGCTCCTTTGAGGCCCAGCTATTAGGGCTCCACAACCTTCAGTAGCTCAAGCCAGCATGGCCAATAATGATGGGTGCTGGGAGCTATAGATCACCAACATTTGGAGGGCCACCAACCTCCTGCACCTGTGTTAAACTGCCCAGGTTGATGATACATTGCACCATCAAATACATGCTAAAGAGAGTGCATATCAGTTTGGGCACTAATGCAAAAATCACAATAGACTACTGTGTGATGGAGAAATGACGGTTTGGAAAGGAGGTCTGAGTTCAAATAGTTTACAAACAACTGAAGTAGGAAAATTAAAACCCACATGTTTTATTCCTGCTTAAAGGGAAACTCCCATTTTAAAAACCCAGTCAGCATCTCTGAGTGGGCTTGGTCTTTCCTTCTGGAATTCTGTTGGAAAGCAAAGATGAAAAGGAGTTGTTTCTATACTAGCTGGGATTATATTATATTGCTGTTGACCCTACCGCAGCCTGCGTAGGTACGATGCTGTGGAATGCCACTTGGGGCTTAATGCCCGGGAATATATCCTGAAGGGCCGAAGGATTATCCCTGCAGGAACATGTTATGAAAGCAAATCCATTTTCCTCAGTCTCAGCTTTTCGTCCCCTCCCCTACCTTCCACATCATTTAGCAGTAAACCTAGAGAGGCAAGGAGGTGGGAGCAAGCCTTTGGGACTCTAAAAAGGAAAGAATGGGAGAAGAGTTGCTTGGTTGGGTAAGGTCTAGTAGTTAATCTTCCTCCAGTTAATCTTGCCTCCATTCAAATTTGATTTGATGCATTTGTTTCTTGGTTTTTGACAATAGCGGCAATAGTTAACATATGGACCTGATTTTATTTTATTTTTTTAAATGAAGCTGAGCTCCTGCTTCAAAGAGTATGAAATTAAAGTATTGTTTCTAACTATGTGCTCTTCCCTTCACCCTTTTTAAAGCACATTTCGATACTCTTCTACATTTCACAGGCCAAGCAGTTCATATTACCTCTCTCTCTCAATCAAATGAAACTCAGCTGTCATTCCAGTGTAAACTGACAGCAAGCTCAACTTTTGTGCTTGATTAAAAGCAAGCTGGGATGATGTGCAAACTTCAGAAGATGCTTAAATGATGCAAGGAGGTTCATCGATTGTGCACCCTGTAAAATGCAACATTACCATTGCAAGTAAAATAATTCGCCTCTGGACCTGGGGGGGTGGGGGGATGTTTTTTCAACACTGAGGTTGCAATGGGCTGCCTGTTTCCTACATGCACCAGTGAATTGTGGATACCATACTTGTATATCTGGTCAGTTTGACTGCAGAGGGTGAAACAACATGGACAGCACATTTGGGCTGAATTACACATCACAGCAGTATTTAACCATCTTTTATTGAATTAAGCGTAAGTAGCTGGACTTCATAAGACAAAAGCAGATAAATGACACTGTTGTGTATGAGGTGCAAAGCCCACCATTCTAAATGTAGTAATTTTAACAACTAAATGCAGCCCCCGAAATTAGAACTGGAAATATTTTGTCCTGTACATTTTGGACATCCCCTGAAGATGAAACATATTCTAACAAGAGGAAGGTAACTGCTATTATCCCACGATGGTTGCATGTGTAGGCTGCTTAGAGCCTAGAATTGAGGTGCCATAAAATAACACAGGGAATTAGGAAAAAATCTGACAGAACTGTGCAAATCTTTAAAGGGTACTACATTTCATCGAAGATTTGAGTGAAGTTCCCCTTGGATTAGGGGACGGTTAAATGATGTTGGTTAAATTAGAAAAATGAAGCAAAGAGATTGTATTAATACACCCTAATTAATTATACTGTGGTTGATATGAAAATAGATGTATAATAAGTTGGGCGTGGTGGCTTAGTAGTTAAAGATGCTGAGCTTGTCAGTTGGAAAGCTGACAGCCCGGGTTCGAGACCTGAGCACCATGAGACAGGCTGAGCTCCTGTTACTTGCCCCAGCTCCTGCCCACGTAGCAGTTTGAAAGCATGCAAATGGAAGTAGATAAATAGGTACCACTTCAATGGGAAGATAACAGTGTTCCGTGCCCCTTGGTGTATAGTCATGGCGGCCACATGACCATGGACATTTCTTAAAACAACCCTGGTTCTTTGCAGCTAAGAAACAGAGATGAGCACTGCCTACTAGAGTCAGACATGACTGGACAGAGGGAACCTTTACCTTTATATAATTATAATTTATAAATATAACTTTAGTATTTTGTAAGGAATATACTAATTAATATCACATTACTATAATATTGATACATTCAACATTTTCCTACTTTATTCCAATATTAAACATTAGAGCTGGTTTCTGAAGCATACTAAAGAGCACAGATGTTTTGAGGTATATTGGTGACTGAAAACAATCTCCCTTGTTCTTTTGTGTGGCAGTTACCAGGAGTCAACACATTGAAGTTTTGTGTGTGTGTATGTGCGTAGGTACGGTACATACAATTTCAAGTCAGTGTGCTGACTTCTAGCAACTGCCAGTTTTCTTGGCAAGC
The DNA here is from genome assembly GCA_023653725.1 of Bungarus multicinctus. Taxonomy (NCBI): domain Eukaryota; kingdom Metazoa; phylum Chordata; class Lepidosauria; order Squamata; family Elapidae; genus Bungarus; species Bungarus multicinctus. The sequence goes on from CM042834.1 coordinate 140,204,801, forward strand.
TTTTTCAGAAGTGGCTTGTCACTGACTCCTTCCTAGGGCTGAAAGGGCTTCCTAAGGGCTGAAACCCAGCTGGCTTTTGTTCCTAAGGTAGGACTAGAACTCACAGTCTCCTGGTTTCTAGCCTGATACCTTAACCATACTACACCAAACTGGCTTTCTGTTTCTTCTTACTGATCTCATATAGATGAAGCTGCCTTTGGATTTTAGACTTAGGCAAAAGTAGAGTTATATATTTTTAATAATTATCCCAATGCAGTGACACTAAATGGAAAAGAACTCCTACTATATAAAAAATGACAAGTAATGACTTATATTTCTATCTCTCTATTAATTCTCAACAAAGCTACATTGTTATTTCAGTTTCTTCCATAGACACAGCTCCCAAAGTATTATTTTAATTTTCAGAAAGGAAGAAAGTTGTGAAGGGTGTTTTTTTTAAATTAATACTTAGTCATTCTTTGATTAAGCATGGAAGGAACATATTCACAATATCCAGAGAACCAGAAGATAGAACTACTTAACTTGGCTTCCTGAGGATAACCCAAACAATCAAGCTGGAAGTAGACAACACCCATTGCATACCTTAATACAACCTTCAGCAGGATTTATTCTAACCATGATTTTTTGAATAAGCCATTATCTGTGAGGTAATAAATATGATCACAGTACCTAAGTCTATACAACATGCTAGCCAAAACCCAATGAGTATAATCTGATAATGAGCTGTTATGCTGGGTGGCAGAATTCTGGGCAAATACTAGATGGCAGCAGTTAGTGGTCATCTGGATTTTTGCAGTGCTTGCCATAAATCCAATGAGGGAATAATGTAAAACATGAAAAAAGGGATAAATGTGTAATAGTGATTAAAAATAACCCTATATACTGAGTGATTTTACAAGTGTGATTTCAATCCACTAATATATGCTAGTTTTCAAAGGGGATTTCTTTTTAAACAATAATTCAGTAGTCCTTTCATTATAAGGAATTTCTATTAATAAAAACATGCTGTTGAGTTTGAAATAAGAAAGGCAAAGCAAAGGGTTGTGAACAAATCCCCTGGGTTACCAATGCATGGTGTTCTGAATTAATGATGTTCGGATTTGGGCATTTAAAACAACCAAAGATGATACAGGAAAAGAATACAATAATTATTTCATAGAAAGAAGGGCAAAACGCCTATATATGTTTTCTTCCTATATGTTTTCTTCTCTTTTCATTCTTTCCTTTTTCTTACTTTCTATTTTGATTTGGTTTGGTTTGGTCTACTTTCACTCTGGTGAAAAATTCTAATATGTACATACAACAAATGTATTTTGGTTTGAGCTTTTCAACTCGTTTAAAAAATGCATCTATTGCATTTTCCAAAACCATCCCTTTTCCCCCAGCCATTTTTAAAACATCCTGAACCAATTCTGTTCCTGTCAGGGCAATATATACACCGGCTTCATTGCCTTCTGGAATAAATAAAGTTTCTGATTTTAAACACCTCCACCTCCCCCCCACCTCCCCAGAAAAAAAAAAAAAAAGTAAGAGAAGAAGAATTTCGAGACCATAACTCTCCCATAAGAATCTCCTTAGAGAGTCGGCAAGAAAGTGGTGGGATTCATTGGCCTCACCTCACACATCTGGTTGTGCTTAAAATGCATGTAGCTCATGGGGGGAGGAGGATGCGCTGTCTTGCAGATAAGGAGGGGAAGGGGGGAAGAGGAGGAAAATAAACCTTTCAGTTCACTGATAAAGCAGTATGCTGAAGCCAGAGGCCCTGGAAGAACAGATGCATCCCCGAGAAGTAGCAGTCTTTGGAAAATGGACAAATGAGCAACAACAACAAAATGTTGGTAGAACCCAAGAATCTTTCCAGATTGCACATGACCAACCTGTGTTTATGACTTTAAGAATAAAAATCTTACGTGTTAGTCTTAAAATACAACTTCCAGAAGAAAGAAGCAGGCTGGCCTGATCTGATTTCATGTACTTCAAATGGTTCATTTACTAATGATTCATCTACCTATTTGTCTCCAATATCTGAAGAATTCATGAAAGGCTCAAAAGCAGAGCTTGCTAATCGTATAGTATATATTTATAATGTGTATGCATGTATCTGTGGGTATACTGTATATGGTATGGAAGGACCATTGATGGGACTCAATTTTTTTTACTATGGGTTCTGTGGGCGTGGCTTGGTGGGCGTGGCAGGGGAAGGATACTGTAAAATCTCCAGTCAGAGGTGGCATTTGTCGGTTCTCCAAACTACTCAAAATTTCCACTACCGGTTCTCCAGAACTGGTCAGAACCTGCTGAATGCCACCTCTGGGAGAGACGTGGTGGCTCAGTGGCTAAGATGCTGAGCTTGTCGATCAGAAAGGTCGACAGTTTGGCGGTTTGAATCCCTAGCACCACATAACGGAGTGAGCTCCCTTTAATTGTCCTAGCTTCTGCCAATCTAGCAGTTTGAAAACAATTAAAAATGCAAGTAGAAAAGTAGGGATCATCTTTGGTGGGAAGGTAACAGCTTTTAGTCATGCCAGCCACATGACCATGGAGTCGTCTTCGGACAGCGCTGGCTCTTCGGCTTTGTAACGGAGATGAGCACTGCCCTCTAGAGCCGGAAACAACTAGCATGTATGTGCAAGGGGAACCTTTACCTTTACCTATATATGGTATGTCTGTCACATACCCACTTAAGGGCCATTACAGGTAGTCCTCAACGTACAAGAGTTTGTTGAGTGACCATTCAAAGTTATAACAGCACTCAAAAAAGTGACTTCTATGACCGTTTTTCATACTTAATGATCGTTGCAGGATCCCCACAGTCACATGATCAAAATTCAGATGCCTGTCAACTGACTCATATTTATGACGGCTGCAGTGTGCCAGGGTGATGTGATCCCCTTTTGCGACCATCTCACAAGCAAAGTCAATGGGGAAGCCAGATTCACTTCACAACCGTGTTACTAACTTAACAACTGCAGTGATTCACTTAACAACTGTGGCACGAAAAGTCACAAATGGGGCAAAAAAAAATCTCACTTAGCGACATAAATTTTGGGCTCAATTGTGGCCATAAGTTGAGGACAGTCCTGCGTGCGTCAAGTCTAGAAGTCATTTCCACTGAATTTCATGGGATTGCAGCCAAACGGCATTTGATTTACACCATTAGTAAACCTGCAACAAAATTCCCTGGTATCTTGAGATGTGAAGAAACAAGCCAGGACTATCAAAGTGCTGGGAATGCATGCCGTAAATGTTCAGGATGGAGCACTGGAATCCCCAGCAGCTTTTACGGCTGAGCTCTTTGGATTTCTAACAGAGCGTTAGGACTATCAAATCTGGGCAGCAAACATCCAGACAACCAGGATGGTTCTCCAGATAGTTGCAGAAACACCCATGGGCATTTAAATAAGGATTTATGTGGGCCCTAGTGGACCACATGAGGGAAAATTAGGAATGCACACTGCCCGCTTTTTCCCAAATTGAACCAAGAGAGAGAATTATGGAGAAGCATGCAAAGAATCCTTCTTCATTAATGGGCAGAGTATATTAATTAAGGAGGTGGTGCTTGACCCCTACAAAAGCATTCTGCTTAAGCTAATTCATTAACCTAAGCAATTATTAAGTGAGTGGGTTCAACAATTAGTGATCCACATAGTGCACACATGGACACCCACACATACTTATAGTTAAGGATGCTTGCAGGGTCAAGTGCCATGGTGTTTATAAGTGGGTATTTAATCTTCAACCATTTGCAACAGAAGAATCAGTAACCTCTTTGTGTCAGTCCCCCTGTCCTCTGAATTACGGTCCTTATAAAGCTACAATGAGGGGGTTAAAATACAAATACAAATAGGTTGAAAATGGGAAGAGTCAAGGAACCGAATTTATAGATCAAGGATTTCTTTATCTTCATGTCATCCTTCAGACACTGGATGGGCTCAGACAGAAAGCTGCAAAATTACATGTCCGCTGACCCAGTCATTTGGCTGCTGTTCTGGCTAGCACAGATCGATGACAGCAGAGCCTGCATAGTATGGACCAGGGAGGAAGCTGGTATCGACCTATGCCTTTGTCATCCTTGGAGCTGGTCTCCTATGATTGCTACTCAGTAGTCACTGATCACATAATTTCATCTCACTACCAGCCACTGGAGGAGAGCCATTTCAACATGAGATACAGAATTAGAATGGAGCCCAGCTAGCTTTGTACACTGAAGAAAAGCAACTCACCTCTTCCAGAGATAATTCTCAGGATGGAGAAAAAGAGCAAATCACAATAGGTTAGCCCCATCACTTTCAGAACCTGTCACGGACTCTAAGCAGTCTTCGCTATTTGGATGTGAAGCTTTCTTGATTCTACTTCTGGAAGGCTGAGATTCTTATAAGATACATGAGATAAAAGAAACACAACCAGGACCTTATCTGTTTAACCCTCCCTCCAGCCATCCAGCCTTTCCATGGCCGTTCATGAATGCACCATGAGAAACGGCAGGCTTGAGAACAAGCTTCCCAAAATGGCAACACAGTTCTTGCAGCAGCAGCAGCACAACCATGGCGTCAAGAGGGTTTCAATTAAAGATGCGTATCCTGATTCTAAGCTGAAGGGGTCTCTAAACTCAAACAGGCAAGGCTCCTGTACCAGGCTAGCAGAGCCCAAAGGGGACACAATGGAGCCTTGTTTCTGGTAACTCGAGAAGCGTTATTCCTGGCTCTTTAATTTTAGACTCCAACACACTTGCATTCCTGAGCGTTACAATGGCATATATTTATACTGTGGAATGCAGGGCCCGGTGCTAATTTAATAGGTCCTGGGTGACCAAAAGCTACTCTCCTCACTGGCTTGACACAGAGATAAAACTGGAACGGGTCGAGGTTTATGGAGCTTACAAATCCTGGCATTTGTCCCTTTCTCTCCCTCCTATCCCCCCTGTCAGAGGCTGAATTGACAATCCCTGGAAATTCACTGACCACTTGAATGGACGGGCCAGCTGCCGCTAATGAGAAATGCGATGGAGACAAAATTGGAAGTGTTGCAGCATGACTGGAAAGCCCAAGGCAAAGGAGAGAAAGATTTTCCCCCACCCTCCTGCCCTCCCTCCCTCCCTCCCTCCACGCCATCCTCCTGCAGAAGACATACGTGTGCTTATTTTGCAGCACAGTAGGCCTGTTGTTGCCTTGATGGAAAAAATCTCGCTAGATGAACAGAGGTGCCCAGATGTCATGGATATCAGCACACAGCATTTATTATTACAGCTTGTCACAGGAGCCGCAACTAAAAAGAACATTTACGTGCCCCCCCCCCTCCTCCTCCACTTTTTATTATTATTTTCTTACTTAGGACTTTTTCCAGATGTTAACCAGAAAGGCAGTAATAATTGCTTACAGTCAAATAGTCCCTGACTCTTATAAGTGATATTACACTGCTTGTTTGGCTTTCTTTTTCTTTTCTTTTTTTCTTTTAAATAAAGAATGGAACTATAAACTGTAGATGTGATATCTTAAAAGGTCAAGGTAGTTTTCATGCCTCTGGCTGAGTTACCTTTTGAAACGAACATTGTATGAAGACTAAGTAACAATGCCGGATTATAAAATGCACAAAGAAGAAACACAGCGTGGGAGAGATTATGCTGAGGGGAGTAGTTAAGAGATGTTTACTTCTTTTATTCCCATTTTGGATCAAAAAAAGATGGGCAGGTTTTTGAAATAATGTTCAAACGTTGCAATCAAACCTGCTTAGCAGTTTCAAGAAGGTAATTCTCTCTTTTGAGTCTTCAATCCTTCAATTGTCTCTGACAACGAGGTGCTCTCTGAACTTAGTTGGGTTTTTTTGCAGACTTTTCATTACCCAAATTAGGTAACATCATCAGTGCTACTAAAGAGTGGGACTTTCTCTTATTTTATATTCTACTCGCTAGTGGTTTGCCCTGTCAGTGTTGGTGGGAGCGGCCTTGATGATTATTTGGTTAGGCTGACAAAGCACAACAGCCACTGAAACAGAGGAGGCCTTCAAACCAGAAGGACTTGGATGATTCCAACAATGTTGTCATTGGCACCATCAGTTGAGTTAGACATTTTGAATCATTTGGCACCATGAGCACTTCAGGAATATGGGGGGGGGGGGGAAGTATGCTGAATGGGGCCACAAAATGGCCGCATTGTAAAATATGAAGTTTCCCTATAGGCAGCCATGACTTTAAGGACATATCCTTATAGTTTCTTGGTGACAATGGGTAGGGTGGGGAAGGGGAGTAGCAGGAGAGAGAGAGAAGTTGTCTGGTTCTTCAGGAAACAGCCTGTGATATGACAGTATGCAGGACAGTGGTGGGATTCAAATATTTTTACTACTGGTTCTGCGGGTGTGGCTTAGAGGGCATGGCAGGGGAAGGAGACTGTAAAATCTCCAGTCAGAGGGGGTATTTGCTGGTTCTCGGAACTATTCAAAATATCTGCTACCGGTTCTCCAGAAATGGTCAGAACCTGCTGAATACCACTTCTGATGCAGGAATAATTTTGGACAATGAAATCTAGACCCTCGCTAGGTTTGAGAAATGTAAAAGTAGAAGATAGGAAAGGTACTATCAGATGTGCAAGACTCTGTTACTAAAATCTTACAGTAATTATCACGTTAGTACTCATAGTTGGTGCTTCTTGTGTGGACTACCTCAAAAGGACTGACACATGGAGAGGAATGATAGTCCTTTTCTAACAGAATGACCTGTTTTGTTGACCATGGAACATATTACATTTTGACTTCAGCAAAGCATTTGACAAAGTCTCCAATGAGATTCTAAGAAAATGGCAAAATACAGGATAGAGTGCTTTCCCTTATATGGATACAAAACTGGTTGAGCAATTGTATCCAATGAAGGATACAAAGAGTTCATGATAAGCTAAAAGGAAGGGTTGAGTGGTGCAGCACGAAGCTCCACTACCTTGGAACATTTGCAAGAGAATGAAGAAGTCTCTGCCATAGAGAACTTGAAAGTATCCAGGTGCTAAGATTTCCTCTAATTTAATCCTTTTCCCTTTCAGCAGATTTAACTAAGTATTTTGAGACCAGAAGTGTTCCTCTTGGGACTGATGGGCAAACAGTTTTTTTTTTTTTTAAAAGTCATGGAACTTTGTTTTTGTATATTGTAATTTCAGTGTGATTACTTTGTGCAGTAGGCACAAAGGTGGAAAGCTTTGACAATACCTACAATGAAGGTATGATTGCTGAAGACAGAACTTGCTGAGATGCCCAAATTGATTTGTTTGATTAGAGAAAAGACAAAATCGACATTTATTGCTCTTGCTGAAAACCTCTGATGGACTTTTTGCATAAAACAGAAAAATATAAATTTAGGATTAATGGTTCTAGTGACCGGACAGAATATATTATATAGAAAGAGAGTCATGACCTGACTTTAGAGAAAGAGATAATTTTATAATCATATTTACAACTGTTGTAAAAAAAGAACAGAAGCCACTTCTTTGTATCTCCTTTTATTTCTTTTCTATTTCTCTTTTTCTTTCTTTCTTGAGACGTCTTCATTCTCGGGCAAATGGTTGTGTGTTAAACATTTCATTTAATTTCTAAATCAGACTTTTTTTGTTTCTTTTCTTTTTTTTACTTTTTATTAGTTGGTATTAGTTCGGTTGCTTTAAAATTTTTTAATAACAGTACAAAACAAAAGCAAATCTGATTAATATTTTATGAGAATCTCATTTTCTGCTACCATGAGCTCAACACTTTCCTACAAAGCATTTTATTTTTACACATACAGATGCACTACACACATACACACAATTGCTTTCAGAGGAGGAGACAGATTAAACTATGCAATTTTTTTTTATTGGCAGTGATAGCAGCTCTTTGCCTGGGCAGCTGTAAAATGGGAACACTATGAAAAGTATGAGGATTTTCTGAGCTTCGAGCCTCAACGATTCCAGGAAATGTGGCATTCCTGCACAACTCTTCTCCCAATAGAGTTTAACAAGTTGTACATTTCCAGTGGAACAACCATATCCCCTCTGAGGGGCAACTGATGCCATCCTTATGTAGAAGTTCCAAGAAGACAAGTGAAGCATTTAAGGGAAAGCTTTACAGTATTGTACTATATTTATATCCTATATGAGGGTTTCATCATTAACCTTCCAATTTGGATCTCTCTAATCATCAGGATTAGCAATAGCACTTAAGACTTATATATCACTTTATAGTGCTTTACAGCCCTCTCTAAGCAGTTTACAGAGTCAGCATATTGCCCCCAACAATCTGGTTCCTCATTTTACTCACCTCGGAAGAATGGAAGGCTGAGTCAACCTTGAGCCTTTGAGATTCAAATTGCCAAATTTTAGGCAGCCAGCAGTCAGCAGAAGTAGCCTGCAGTACTGCATTCTAACCACTATGCCACTGTGGCTTCTAGATGCACAAAGACAGTTCTGTACAAATTTCAAAGGTGTACATATTGTTTGTATGTGTTGAAAAATGGAAGACATAATATCAGACTGTTTAAATTAATCAGCAACTGGCTCTCTGCTCTCCCCAGTAGCTTTCACTGCTCCCACCAATATTCCTGCAGGTCATCCCTATGATCTTGTTCCTGCTTCCTGTTGGCTGACCTTCTAATCTCTCCAATGTCTTTCCACTTAGGCCGCTAATAATTCTGAAGCAAGTGGGAATGGGAGATAATGAGCAAGCTTTATCTATGACTCATAATCCAACAGGTTTAGTTCTGTCCTGATGGCACTCAGAAATATTCATGGATTGTTATGGATCCCAAATGAATGTGACCACTCTCCCTAAAAAGTACAACAGCCACACAGGATCCCCTTGTTAGCAGAAACCTCATCCAATAGTTATAAAACAAGCAACATACAGATGATAGATCTCAAGTGCTCCATTCCACAAACTTATCAGCCAGGCTATTTTTGAACATGAGTGGAGTGCCTCTTCCAGAATCTCTAGCCAGAATGAAATGGCATCAGTGTAGAGCAATGTATCTCAACCTTGGCAACTTTAAGATGGGTGGACTTCAACTCCCAGAACTCCCCAGTCAGCCATGTTGACTGGGGAATTCTGGGAGTGGAAGTCCACCCATCTTAAAATTTATTTTATTTATTTATTTGATTTATCAATCGCTTACAAGATAAAAGGTATAAGTATAAACATAGTTATGAATACAGGAAATGGATACATGTAAGAAAAATAAAAAGAAACAATAGGACAGGGACGGTAGGCATGTTGATGCGCTTATGCACACCCCCTACAGACCTCTTAGGAAAGGGGTGAGGTCAACAGTAGACAGTCTAAGGTTAAAGTTTTTGGGGTTTGGGGAAGAAATCACAGAGTCAGGTAGAGCATTCTAGACATTGACCACTCTGTTGCTGAAGTCGTATTTCCTGCAATCAAGTTTGGTGCAGTATACCTTGAGTTTGTATCTATTGTATGCTCTTGTATTGTTGTGGTTGAAGCTGAAGTATTCATTGACAGATTAAATGGTCAAGGTTGAGTGTAGAGAACTGGTGTAGAGAACCTCTGCATTGGCTTCCTATCAGTTGGGCAAATTAGAAGCAGGGGGAGGATGGAACTCTCCATTTAAGTCACCCCTGTGTGCCCATCCAAACCTATCCTATCAAACATTAATGACTGCAGCTGAGAATTATTTTTCCCATTAGCTGATGATACTGGTTGGGAAGGAAAGTACAACCCAGAGAATTTACCTATTGTTGACCTCAAATTATCCCACCTCAAAGCTGCACAATGGACTAGTTGCTCTTTACATCATTATTAGGCAATATACTAGGGTAATTCTGTTTACTCTCTGACAGTTTAGGGACTGGATAAACATTCATTTGTGCAGCTGTGCAGAAGAGCCTAATGCTCATCTTCAAACAGGTACTAATGATTCTTCTGGAATATAATATTGCATTCCATACATGTACTTTTTTCCCCTAATCAAGATGATTCTCACAATACAGCGAGATCTTTCTTAAGAATCTGAATGCCTAGAACGATGGCAGTAGCTTTAACACAACTTTTTCCCATCTATGAACTTCCATGTAAAGATCCACCAGAAAACCTTATAATAAACAGATTTGCGGGTAGTTTCATGAGTATAGCAGCTTATGCTCTCTGCCACTCTTTATGATGCTTGGTGCTGAAAGTAATAACTTTGCCAGTGCTCCCAACTAAACTTCACAGAGGAATAAAATAAATCAATGTATTTTCTATATCAAACTCTAATATTCTAGATTTTATTTCATAACAGGGGCATCTGTAGAAGTGATAAGTAAAATTGGGACAATGGCTGTGATGGCGAAATTGAAGCTCTATGTGGTTCAAATAACATGGACCTCTTTGTTTGAAATATTTTTGAATTATATGGTTTAAGAAGGATTGAGCATGTGCAGAGGATGTGCATCGCTCTTCATTAAGAGTTAACATTAATAGTAAAATTGAGTGATGAAGCAATTCAGCTCAAAGGCTATCTCCAAATTGGATTGTCTTAGAAATTTTCTCTGGCCCGTTTTTTCACTTGCAAACTTAAAACTGCAACTGTAAACACTATTTACAGACATTGTGATGATATCTGTCTCATGAGTTCTCCAGCAAAATATCTACAATTAGTCCAAAGACCACTAGTTTTATAAATTGGGATGGAGAAACAGCTAGATAAAATGCTATGTACTCTATTGAATCACACAGCTGAAAGCCAATTTTTACTGCATTAGGTAATGGATGTCTGGCAAAAAAATGTCACCACACAAAACTAGCTTTAAGAGGATCCTAATGAATCCATAACCAACTAAGTGTACTTCAATCTTGAGAATACCAAAATGTGTGTGTATGTGTCTATGTGTATAAAAATTTGATCTTCTCATTCCTCAAAGGCCAATATGGAGAAATCCTTGAAAAAACCATTGAAAAGACAGCAAATCCACAACTTTTCAGGTACTTGATCATTTAGAGCAATTTTTATCTCTTAGATTAATCTACCCTGGCAAAACATTTTAAGGGTAAAACGGGTGGGCAAACCTTATAGCTCTCTCTGGTTTGTTGATGGGCTATAAATGAAATAAATCATACTAAACAACAAACCTGTTGAATAAGAGCATGGAACTTAATGTGGCTGCACACCAAAGATGATTGGCTCAGATTAAGTGAATAGGTTTGGCTTCCTCTATATTTTCCAATGTTCATCACTGCGGTAAAGCTAGAAAAGTTGGTAAGACTTGAAATGGGTGGGTTCCATCACTGGAGACTAGGAAACAGCAGTAGCAAACCATTCAGCCCCGTAAATTATTGGTGTTGCACAGTCACAGTTGTATACAGCCCACGTGGCATACGATGGGAAGCCATTCAGGCGCCTGCAAAGAGATTCAAACTTTTGCCAAGTGCGGAGCAGACAGCTAATTGAGAGAGAAGCAGCCTTAGCAGATAAGGGAAGGGGTCAAAGCCACAAAAGCTAAATCCTTGACCTGTTATTTAAAGGGTCAGGTAGAGTTCAATAGACTACTCTGGGCCAATTCACTCAATTAAAATATTAAAAGTCGAAGTCAGAAGCTCAGAGATTGGAGCTAAATCTTGCTTCTTTGGCAAACAGTAATGTGTATGTGTGGCGGGGGAAGACCAGGATTATTGCAGCTTTCCTGGAAAGCAGTAAGGAGTCTTCTGCAAGATGGGAAAGAGGCAGGATTCCCCAATAATCTTTACTTAGCAGCTAAACTCATCAACGCTCAGTGATAACCTTTGCTGGAAATTCAGAAGCAGACAGGAGAATATTATCCTGCTCTAGGGAGATCATTTATGTTGGAAAAGAAAATAATATCAATAAAAATGTTTTGCATTTGTAGCAAGGAATATAAATCTTCCAGTCTCCCTCTCCATACTTAAAAGCTGGATAATTTGGATCAGAGAAGGAAGGTGGTTGTGGGATAGCTAAGCTAACCCACACTTTGTCCAGCTTGGCCTATGCAGATCAAGAGATTCACCACTGCTGGAACGAAGAGAAATGTCTCTGATGCCTGTCTCAACCTGTTGAGGATCTTCTGATATTGTCTTTCTCTCTCTCTCTTAAAAGACAGAAGATGCTTCCAGAGGGACAGCTCCTGGTAGTAAGGCATGATACTTTTTGCCCCATTTTTAACCATTACTTTTGCAATTAATTTAAAAAAAAATAGATGAGAAAAATATGAGAGGCAAGGCCGCTCAACCTATGTAAACTCTTCTTTGGATTAAGGTGAATACAGAATGAAATCATTCCAAGAGTCATTTTTGGAAACCAAGAGGAGAGGTCACGGTAAAGCAGAGTTTAAAAAATGGAAAAATGTTGGTGCTGCAATAGTAATTTAGGGTGGGAGGCATATATTACAGAGATTGCCTAAGGAAGGAGGAGATTGTAGATTGAGGGCATATTACACAAACATATATAAGGAAAACTCCGCTACTATTGGGAGGTAGAGAGGAAATTTAGAAGGTAGAATTTGGAGTGGAAAAACTGCAAGTGAACGGCAGGATTTAATTTGATTTATAAATTGCCTCACCCCAGGCAAGCCCCTCTTGCTTTTGCATTCCAGATTATCTCCTCCAGCTCCCTTTACAAGGTCCAAAATATGTGCCTGCAAGGGGAAACATTTGCTTGAAGCACTCAATGTATTAAACAAATATCTTTAAGTGGAAGGATATGCTTCAAGCCGAGGAATAACGGGCAGAGAATACCTACATATAGTTTTTCTATTGTAAATGATCCACAATAACCATCACTGTTCAGCTGCTTCACCTCCCTTCTGTGTGTATGCATAATATCTCCAATCCAAGAGCAGATCTTGGATCCAATATTAAATCTCACACAAAGTCAGAACTCTCTCTTTCTCTTTCTGATCTACTGTATTGAATTGCTTTTGAAACACCATCTTGGTCATTCAGTATTACTAATATCAGCGTATCTTGAAAGTAGACAGTAACACAAAGTGATCTTCTAATATTTAAGGCAAAAAGAGAGTACTGTCAAACATGAAAGAAGTTGAGATGTCATTTGGATTTGCAGTCGTGAATCATGTAGACTTTACAGTCTAGCAAACTTTGTGTAAGCCCCTTTGTTCTCTGTGGGTTTTTGCCTTAAATAGGTATGTATAGGTAGTGACATAAATCCACTGGTCAAAGCACTGGAAAAAAGATCCACATTTTGCTACAAGAAACCAACTATTAAACCACTATTAAAATTTTCAGATTTCAATATTCAAGTAATAACCACATAATCCCCAGATTTAAATACCGAATGTGAAATAATAAAGAATATAAGAATGGATCAGGCAAAAGTAATAACATAATTACATTGCTGGCAATAAAAGTGCTAGTGTTTTTCTGATATAATACATAAGAGGATGAATAATTTAGCCATCATGCTCATAATGGCTGAGAATAATAGCATCAAATGTTTATAAATGAATTAAAGCAAATAACAATGCCGACATTTTAAATGAAAGCAATTTGCACGCCAGTGGGAGGACCACAGAAGGAGAGAAAAGGACATGGAGATAGTCCTCAAGTTATGATCACAAATGAGCCAAACATTTATGTTGCTAATGACATATTATTTTTTTCCCCATTTTACAACCTTTCTTGCCACAGTTATTACGTGAATCATCACAGTTGTTACATTAGCAAGAAGGTTGTTAAGTGAATCTGGCTTCCCCATTGACTTTGCTTGTCAAAAGGTTGAAAAGGGGATCCTATGACCCCAGGACACTGCGGCTGTCATAAATATGAGTCACCTGAATTTTGATCACGTGACCATGGGGATGCAGAAACGGTTGTGTGAAAAACGGTCATAAGTCACTTTTTTCAGTGCCGTTGTAACTTTAAACGGTCACTAAATGAACTGTTGTAAATCGAGGACTACCTGTACTCACAGACACACACACATATACACACACACACACACATGCCACAAATGGTAGTGCAAAAGCCTGGAAGTAGCCACCCAAAGAGTGATTTGATAAAAACAATATATGTAGAAGATATTTGTTGAAACAAAATATTCTGAGATTGAAAACTGGAAAGTCATTAGGACAACTGTAAAAGTTGAAGTGAGCCCCTTGCTTTTTCCTTGCCCCATACCTTGCCCTTCTTTGGCCAGGGATGTCTACATGGTGTGGTCAAAAAGTTGGAGAGGGCAGCCAGGTTGTTGCGAAAAAAAAATTCTGGTTGTACCCCTGACCTTGACCAAACAGTCTATTTGGCACAGCTGTTTGGAACACATTTAGGAACAATGTGCAACACCCTTGTTGTATTTTACGAATAAGGAAAAAAAAAACCCTATTTTTCACTACTTAGCACAAAAGCTCAGCTGGGACTGCCTTTACAAGTTCATGTAGCTGATGAAATGACACTTTCATGTCATCTGACGCACCTCAATCAGTTACAAATCAATATTCTGGAAGTTCTTGTCTCTGCTTTGTTCCAGAACTTACTGATAATATTGGCAGAATAAACATTCGATGTTTGTTTCAATGAGCAAACAGTTTCATTAAGAAATACTTGCAGTAGAAATAAACCGACCAATCTTAGTGAGATAAGATACTGGCCTACAAAAATGGATCAACCTACAGCATTGCCGTTTCCTTTAAGGTCTGATTTCTATATTTTCCTCAACCATTTGCGTACTTTTGACTGCTACTAAAGAAATTAGGATTGATGGTTTAGCAAAAGTAAAATAAAATTTTATTCAGCTGCTAGTCAAGAGCAAAGAAGCTTTTTCCAAAACCTCTCTAAATTCAGTGAATATAATAAATAAATGTGAATTATCTAGGTAATACATAAGGAAATTACATAGGCAAAAAAAATGTGTAAACTACACCAATTAGTGCAAGATTTTTAAAGCTTTTTTAGGGAGGGAATGGAACGTAACAGTTTTTATGTTTCCAATATTCTTATGTTTGAACCCAGAAAATATAAAAATAATTTATATTTCAACTATTCTTATGTTTGAAGCCAGAAAAGATAAAATTAGATTATGTTTCAAATATTCCTATGTTTGAAGCCAGAAAAGGTAAAAATAATTGCAAAAGTTCTGTAGGAGTTAATTTCAATATGAGCCAGGAAAGGGAGACATTAAAGCTTATGAAAGGCTAAATATTTTTGTTATTTTCAAATATTTGCAGGCAGGCTGAAATATACGCAATGCACTTTTTCGCAATGCGCTTTTTTTCTTCGTACTCCACATTCATCCCTTCAAGATAACCTAAATTCAGAAGTCTTTAAGCAGAGATTCTAATGTGGTGTATCTTTTACTGTATTGTATAATTCTAACCTTTTCTCCCTATAATAAAAGCAGTCTCCTTTTACCATCCAAGCATGCCTTCTGGTTCACGCTGCACCCACCCCCTCCCCATTAAGCTGAGTTAGATTAATTGCCAACACATCTATATTCACCCATGTTCCCTCTTCTTTTGATTAACCCCTGACAGAGATTAATTGAACATGCTGTAGAGGGTGAAGAGGCTAGTGGGATATCTGGAGGGATATATGTGTCCATGGGTGTGCATATGTGCTTGACCACGAATACATTAGGGCTTATTAATGGAATTTTAGTGTTCAGTATTTAGAAATTGCTCTCTCTATTGACTTAAAGCATTATATCCTTCTTGCAATGTAGGAAATATGATATGCTGGAATACATTTTATTATATCTCAGCACATTTGGGGAGAGAGTTCTCACTTGAGACACAAATGACCAGGCTCAAATTATCCTGCTGGAGACACATTATACAAAGACCTAGCTCTCCAGAGAAAGCTCTAATGGTGGGAAAAATGGAAAGAAGATGATGAAGAAGAAGATGACCAGCAAAAGATGAATGGATTCAGTTACAGTAGCCCTGGGTGCATTGTTAGAAGACCCAAAGGACAAAAGTTAGGGGTAGATTCTCTGAAGAAAATCTATCTCTGCGGTCACTAAGACTTGACATTGACTGGATGACTCATAATCAATAAATCAAGTCACATATTGCGATATATTGGGGATTTTCCAGCTTGTTCCCCATCAATATGCACAGGATATGATAGAACCAGGAAATCACGTTGTGATTCTTATGGAACGCAAACAAACCAAGTTTAACTCAACTCGGCAGTGTTGTATTTGACTATACTGATGCTGCAGTTTTCAGTTGAGAGCCTTGTATACTTGCAGAAGATTTGCCACTTCTCGGTGAGTCAGAAGAAATATTTTCTTTGGGTAGAAATGAATCCAGGGAACTTTGTCAAGGGGAAAAATAAATTCAGTTATGGGTCATATACAGTTCCTGGAGAACAGACCCAGCCTTTCCCTCTGGCAACCAAGGTGGTCTTCTATCATTTCACATTTTGTTTGACCCTGTACATTTCCTTGTACACATCACGGGACACAATCAAGTTTGACACCCATGGTATAGTGTATAGAATTCCTCAAACTTTCCAGCTTTGCAGACCGGTGGGAGGGATGAGCTACAGGCAAGAGCGTGCACATGCAGCTCCATTTATTTTTTATTTTATTTATTTATTTGTTTGTTTATTTGTCAAGCATGTATTAGTTAACAGATATAAGCATAAACATGATTATTAATACATGAAATGGATACGAATAAAAGGGAATATTAGGACAGGAATGGTAGACATGTTGGTGCGCTTATGCCCACTCTTAAAACCTCTTAGGAATGGAGTGAGATCAACAGTAGACAGTCTAAGGTTAAAGTTTTTGGGGTTTGGGGAAGAAACCACAGAGTTAGGTAGAATATTCCAGGCACTAACCACTGTTGCTGAAGTTGTATTTGCTGCAATCGAGTTTGGTGCGGTTTATATCTTGAGTTCGTATCTATTGTGTGCTCATGTATTGTTGTGGTTGAAGTTGAAGTAGTCATTGACAGGTAGGACATTGCAATAGATAATTTTATATACTACACTTAGGTCGGATCGAGGGTGGCGTATTTCTAAGTTGTCTAAGCCTAAAATTTCAAGTCTGGTGACATAAGGTATTCTGTTGCGAGTAGAGGAGTGGAGGACTCTTCTCGTAAAATATCTCTGGACTCTCTTGATTGTATTAATCACCCTTTAGAATCACCTGAAATCACCTGACATCACGCTCTGGAACTCCTAATCCTTCTGTGAACAACCCAGATCCTCGATTCTCCGCGGAGGCCCAGATCCAGCAGCGGGGCGGGGCGCCTTCCCATCCTTCCCCGCATGTCAATGCGCATGGGCGCCTGTTGCTCACGCAAATGCAGTGCACTTGCCTGCCCACTATTCACGCAACCCTCAGCCACTATTTCCACAGCCCAGTTCCGAAGGGCTCAAGGCCCGGTAGTGGGCAATGGCCCGAGGTTGGGAACCCCTGCTGTACAGGCTTCTAAATTAAATCCACAGGAAAGTAGCAAATGAACATCAAGATTTAAGGAATCAGTTATATTAAAAATAGTTAAGGATCTGTTGTGGAAACTTTGGTTTCTTCTGTGAGTCTTTAGTTCTGAGGTGACCTTCTCTGAAAACAAGCCAGCCGGAGTTGCTTTGAATAGTGAGATGGGCAGCATATAAATGTAGTAAATAAATAAATAAATACAGACAGACAGACATATATATAATTTAATAAATTACTATATCTTTAAAAAAAATGGAAAAGCATCTCAATAGAAATTTGTTTGAAGATTTCTTTCATCAAACCTAATTGTCACCTCCCAGGAGGACAGCTGTGTTCATGAGATTACAGTTTATCTGGAAAAATGACTGTCTCTGTATGCCACAATCTTTATGAACCAATGGAAAGCTTCTTCCAACTCAAATTGTTGCAAAGAGCATATGTACACATGAGTAGGTATGAAGATACCATAAGTGAAGATAGTATGGAGGATGTCACTTTGAGCTGATACTTGAATGAATTCCGGATATCTATTATTCATTTGAACCAGTTTCTTTCTGGCTCATGCTAGCTAGATGAAAGTACTGAGAAGATATCTTGTTTTATTATTAATGCCTCTATCATGCAAAGTTGGATACTTCTATCTTGAAGGGAAAAAAAAGTGTTTCTGTTAAAAAAACAAAATCTATAGACCTGTTTTTCTTACTCAATTTCTACTTTACCATTCTTGGCCAAAGTAGCTGAACAAGTGATGGTTGAACAACCAGGTACCTTTTGATGATTGGGAATAACCGGTTCTTTTTGACTGGCTTCAGCTGAGGAATATTTAGCTGCTAGGTGAATGGTCTATAGAGGAGGTATGAAAAAGGAAGCATGTTCCCTGCTCAAGGTCTTACTCTTGGCAGCTTCTAAAAGCATTGATCACAATATTCTCTTGGATCTCCTGAGGGAATTCAACGCTGGCTTTATTGTGGTTTTGTTGCTATACCAAGGGCAGGCCTCAAATGGCAGTTTTAGGTGATTTATTTATTTATTTTGTCAAAAGCTTACAAAACAATAGAAATAAGAATAAACATAAGTTTAAATATAAGAAATAGGAACTAATAATTGGGGACAATAGGATAGGGATGATAGGTACCATTGTGCGTGTATGCACGCCCCTTACAGACCTCTTAGGAATGGGGTGAGGTCAATAGAGGTTAGTTTGAGGGTAAAGGAGTGGGGGTTTGAACAGGTGACAACAGAATCAGGGAGTGAGTTTCAGACATTGTCCACTCTGTTGCTGATGAATTACGACTTCATCTCACAGTTTTGAGGCTCTGTTGATACTCTGTAATATCTAATATTCGGAGCTGCACCAACAGGGAATGTGGAACTAATTGTCAATTTTATGTAGGTGACATTTACCTCTGTTTATTTTTACCAACTTCTTTATGTGAGTTGATCTCTGTAGTAGGCCTCTTCTGGATAGCACGACTGGGTAAAGTGTAACAAACTTAAGCTGCAGCTAGACAAGTCGAAGTTTCTAATAGCCAGTGAGAAAACTTTCCAATTGGATTGAATTTCGCTACTCTGCATGGCAACCCATGAAAGACCAGGTTCTTTCCAGGCCTCCTTGGAAAATATCTGTAATGTTGTCCATTTGCCATCTGGCTAGTTTGGTCTATTGCTCCACCTGAACAGATTATAACAAATGATGCCTTTGAAAAAAGAAAATCCCAGAAGCTTCAACTAATCTAGAAGGCTTCTGATGCACCGGCTTCCCAGCAGGCAGCAACATGGGATGAACTTGTTTGGGCCTTATGTAAAGCAGGGTTGGCTCAGTTAGAACATGGATGAGAGGCTAGACTGAAATATCATCCAATGACCCCCAGAAGAATATCAGGCAAATCCCCATTGCTATAAGGAAGGTTCATAATAGGTTGTGTATTCACTACAGTTGAGCTCAATTAAAAGGGGACTGTTTTAAAATACACACACACACATACTCACAGGAATTGTAAAGCTTTCTAAAAATATATAGTTTAAGAGGCTAACCCAATGGTATATTTGCTACTGTAGAAATTAAGATGATGTAAAATGAGGCATATTGGAACAAAACATCCTTATGGCCAAATGGCTCTACAAAAATCTGATGCTCAGTCACAGAATACAGTATATAGTTCGGATTGCCATACCGTGTCCTTAAAAAAAATCTGGTAGATTGGTTCTACCAAGCTTCCCATTTGCTAATTTTCCATAAACTGCTGAAAAAGATAGTAATACTCTTTTACTTGCTACAGTGTGCTATGTTTTTAAGTTACTGCTTTATTAAAAGTCAGTGGGACCTTATAGAGGCAAATACATTTAAGGAGAACAGGCAGAATAGAGAATGTAGAGAATAGAAATAAGCTTTATAAAGATATGCCCCATCCACAAAGTGATACACATCCACTTAATCTTAAGAAGCAGAAGAAGGTCACCCTGTCTAATAAAAAAGAAGGAACTCTTCTGCTAATTCAACTTTAAGAGAATAAATAAAACCTTTCAAGAAAATTAGCAACAGGGGAAAATAGACAAACACTAAACAAGTATTGACATCTGTCAAAGAGAACATCAATATTGATTGACCAGAGAAGTAAATATTAACCAAGTCAAAGCTTAGGTCAATGTTTGACCCAAGGGGCAGCAAAGATACACGTGCTGAGACACAAAGTAAGTGTCTGCATAGCTCCAATATTCAGGGTATCTTCCCTTTGAAGGCTAGATACTCTGCCCAACTAAGAACATGCTCCAGTCCTCTTGTATACGTCTACTATGGGCAATTGCTGATACTGAGGGTGAGTAGATAGTGGGCTGGTACATATTTGCAGTACATTTCCTAGAACTTGCTATTTGTTGAGGCTCTTCAGAAAACTGGGCAGTTTTTGAAGGAACTGAACAATCGGGATTTAGTTAATTCAGAAAAAATATAGCTCAGGTGATAGAAATATTTATTATTATTGTTGTTGTTGTTGTTGTTATTATTATTATACCGCCCGCTCTCCCATTTGGGACTCGGGGCGGTGTACAGCCAGATTAAAAAACAATACAGAGAAATTTAAAATTGAAAAACAAATTAAATAAGTGGCTGAAATTAAAATAATAAAAACAAGGGCATATAAAACAACAAATTTAAAACCCCACAATACTACTAGGCCAGACCGGCTCATTGAAAAAGATGGGTCTTCAAGGCGCGCCTGAAGGTCCGCAGGTCAGGGATAATCCGTATCTCCGGGGGCAGCTCGTTCCAAAGGGAGGGTGCTCCCACAGAGAAGGTCCGCACCCTCGGGGTCGCCAGCCGACATCGTCCAGCTGACGGCACCCCAAGGAGGCCCACCCTATGAGAGCGCACAGGCCGACGGGAGGCCGATGGTGGCAGAAGGCAGTCCTGTAAGGATATAAGCATTCTCATTTTGTAAATCTATCATTCAGTAATGGACTACAGGTACAGGTAGTCCTCAACATACAATCGGGCTTCAGGCCCGGGCACAGCACTGAAACAGCATTGGTCACGTTGGTTGATGATCTCTGGAGGGCCCATGACAGAGGTTATTCCTCTGTCCTGGTCCTATTAGATCTCTCGGCGGCTTTTGATACTATCGACCATAGTATCTTATTGCAATGTCTGGAGAGGTTGGGAATTGGAAGTACCGTTTTACGGTGGTTCTCCTCCTTCCTCTCTGACTGCTTGCAATTTGTGTTGATGGGGGGGAGAGGTCCCCCCTAGGCTCCTCATTTGTGGGGTGCTTCAGGGGTCAGTCGTCTCCCCTCTCTTGTTCAACATTTATGTGAAGCCGCTGGGGGAGATCATCCATGGTTTTGGGGTAAAGTGTCATCTTTATGCGGATGACACTCAGCTTTACATCTCTACCCCAAACCACCCCAACGATGCTATGGAGGTTATGTCCCAGTGCCTGGAGGCCGTGCGGAATTGGATGGGTGAGAACAGGCTTCGACTCAACCCTTCCAAGACTGAGTGGCTGTGGTTTCCGGCATCCCGATATAGTCAGCTGACTCCATCGGTGGCTATTGGGGGTAAGATCTTAGCCCCCACAGAGAGGGCTCACAATCTAGGCATCCTCCTGGATGTACGGCTGTCATTAGAAGATCATATCACGGCCGTTTCCAGGGGGGCTTTTCATCAGGTTCACTTGATGTACCAGTTGCGGCCCTTTCTTGATCGGGACGCCTTACGCACGGTCACTCATGCCCTGGTCACCTCCTGCCTGGATTACTGTAATGCCCTCTACATGGGGCTCCCTCTGGGGAGCACCCGGAGGTTGCAACTGGTACAAAATGCGGCTGCGCGGCTGGTTATGGGGGCATCTAGAAGCTCTCATGTGACGCTTCTCCTGCGTGAGCTGCATTGGTTGCCGGTGGCCTTCCGGGTGCGCTTTAAGATTCTGGTTTTGACCTTTAAAGCACACCATGGCATCGGACCAGGCTATTTGCAAGACCGCGTTCTGCTGGTAGTCTCCCACCGACCTGTGCGCTCCCACAGGGAGGGCCTCCTTCGGGTCCCGACGGCCTCTATGTGCCACCTGGTGATCCCAAGGAATAGGGCCTTCTCTGTGGGGGCACCTGCTCTCTGAAATGGGCTCCCCCCTGAGTTGAGAAAGACCACCGACCTGAGGGTGTTCAGGCGTGATTTGAAGACCTGGCTCTTTGAGCAGGCCGGCCTGGGCTGATCTTAAATTGATTTTAATGGGGTTTTAATTATGGTTTTAATGTTGGGATTTTAGATTTGGTAGCAGCCCATATTTAATTTAATTTTAACTTTTGTATATGTGTTGTTTTAGTAGGCTGTGCACCGCCTTGAGTCCTTCGGGAGAAGGGCGGTATATAAATTGAATAAAATAAATAAATAAATAAACATACGACCACAATTGAGCTCAAAATTTATGTTGCTAAGTGGGAAATTTGTTAAGTGAGCTTTGCCCCATTTTACGACTTTTCTCACCGCATTTACTAAGTGAATCACTGCAATCATTAAGTTAGGGACATGGTTGTTAAGTGAATCTGGCTTCCCCATTGACTTTGCTTGTCAGAAGGTTGCAAAAGATGATGGTATACACTTGAATTGAGTGTTGTGGAACCCTTTGTTGAGGTCGAAGACAGTAGTTACAATTACTTATTGATACATAATCCTAAGCCTGTTTGTCCCATAGTCAACCAAGTGAGCATACATGTTTCTTATGAAGATATCCTGCTTCTCTTATATTTCCTCACTGGAGCCAGCCAAACAAGGCGATCTGAACTAATACCAGCATTGAAGCAAGCCTCTGTGGTTATGGAAGACACCCAAAGGTTCCTTTTTCCCCAATTGTAACTCCTGTGAACCGAGCCTTTAGCCTGGCTATATTAAAGTGCCATCCACCAGTTTTTGAGCCAGGAGTAAAAAAAATATGTTGGCATTAAATTGGCTCCCCCAATTATGGTGTCCCTTTTTAAACCGGTGAAGTTGGTGAGTGGCGCTGTTTGAGCATGGAGAAAGGTAAAGAATGGTGGTGGATTTCATCAGACTTCATTTCCACCCCCTTCCCCCCCCCCCAAAGTATCAACTGCTGGCAGGAAAACAAACAACTATCACTTTCATGCAGAGCGGAGTGGGACTCAGCAAATCTAGGTGGATACACAGAGTGCCCTGATCCTTGAAAGACAGAGATTGCCAGCACAGAGACGTTTTGTGCCTGTGATCTGTCAGGCTACTTTTGAACATAGGTCAAGTGCATTTTTTTTTCAAGAGTGCTACACTTGTGCATGAAAGTATCCAGACTGCCAGGGCCCAGGAAATGTGCAGGTAAACAGAAGTGAGAGATGGATAATGGGCTGGCAAGACCGATGCCTGGAACTGCACCAGAATGACAGCACTGCCAGAAAATCCAGTTGTGCCCTTAGGACTAGAAGCATTCTCCGTGCATGTTCAAATTCCAACAGTGTGTTGTTTTACTTGTATTTGCATTTTTTAAATTTATTTAGATTTATGTGCCACCCATCTCATCTAGACAATGACCAATCACTATTCAGACAGCAAACCAGAATGTTCGAAGCCCTTTATGTACATTGTCTCCATATTTTTACACAGCTACAGATGAAGATAAAGATGTGGTAGCCTACCTATGGCCAATAGTGAGTCCAGGAATTATATTTATTTATTACATTTTTGTGCTAATTTCTTAAAAGCTAAAGTATCCTCCGTGGTTCTCCCTCATCCCATTTTAACCATTCAAACCAACGGGGTAGATTGGACTGGGAGACAGTAACCAGCCCACCTCACAAACTTGGTGTGAATGGACTCTTCCTGGTTCTGTTCTTATTAACCATTTGCAACCCTGGCTAGTTTGGGACTTGTAAGCTCCTAATGCAGGTTCTTTATTAGCGCATGCCAATTTTTGTCAGTATGTGATGCTAACCTTGGATGTCAGTTTTGCAATTACTAGACGGATGAAGAACCATTAAGTAACCGTGAAATAAATTTACAATAAGCTGCTGTTCATTAGAGAGGTGGAGGTTATGCATTAGAAGAAATCCTACCAAATTTCGTCTTCTTAAAGAATAACTCTCAGTAAGAGCCGTTTCATTCATTATTAAGAATGGAAATGTACTGAACTCACAGCAAAATTAGCACCAAGTGCAAGGCTTTTGTTCTCTGACTGAAAATGATTCAAAGGCATGATCTGTATGGTGCCCTAATAAACAAATGAAACAAACCCTAAAACCATGCTTGTTCCTGTACTCCCTTACTTGGTTCTAATAATTCATGTTGATCTATTCTTCCTCCAAGGAATTGATGGTCTACGTTTGTTTCACAGCAAGTATGTGAAAGGAGATTCTCATTCTTTCTATCTCTGTGAATGTGTCTTCGTGTGTGCATGTGTGTGCATGTGAGAGAGACAGAGAGAGAAAAAATGATTTCAGATAAGCTTTGTAAATGAAGTTTAGAAACGGGAGTATGTCAATCTTTTGGCTCTGAGAAAGAAGTTTATAGTATGTGCTATAAAATTCTCTTGGCAACTTAGCATGACTGGAGTGTGAAGCAGTGGACATTAGTTAAAGCAGATCAAAGGTTTTTATTTTGAAATAGTCTTGTTATTCAGATATGACATCCTCATAACTAGTTATTTTGAAATATTCATCTTATTGAATTTCTAATAGCCTTATGTTTTCTTTTTCTTTCTTTCTTCTTTCTTCCTTTCTTCCTTTTTCTATTTCTTTTTCTTCCTTCCTTCCTTTCTCTTCCTTCCTTCCTTCCTTCCTTCCTTCCTTCCTTTCTTTCTCTTCCTTCCTTCCTTTTTTCCTTAGAAACATTCACTAGCAATCAATTGATTAATCGACCCTTAATTAGTTCTATTACAAACTCTCTTTTAATCAGCACAACATAATGTCAGTTTTGAGTCCTAACATTTTTATCCATAAGGCACATTAAAAGAATCCAGTGAAACAAACAGAGTCGTACTTTTAAAATTGATTTGCAACCTTTCAAAAATATATCCCTGTATTTCTTGTCAAACATAGATGAAATAAATCATAATGAACTAACTAGCAATCTTTGAAACAGTTACTGCATGGAGAGCTACCTGGACTATTTCAGGTTAGCCGAAATACTTTTCAACAGATTAAAGTTTAGGAGTAGAGCCTTTGTTATAAGCATAAGCTAATGGGAATTCTTCTTGAAGGGACAAGACTTTTAAAGGTTATCTGATGCATTTGAGGCACCACCCCTCTTGCCCACCTGCTGAGGCCAATGAGAAACAGTCCTGTCACCAGCATTCCCCAGTAAAAAAGACAGATGCCCAGTTGGCTGTAGACTAAATTTCTTTACCTGTTATGTCAGCTGTTGGAGGCTATGATCATGCTGTACCAGATGCTCAGTTATGGCCCCAGAAGGACATTTATTCCTTTCCTAATCTTAAACAGGAGCAAGAGAGAGTGGCACTGGCCACACACAGATTTTGATGCAGACCCAGTAACTCAGCAAGAGGCCGTGAGGATTATGGATCATGGCCTGAAAGGATTAGCGGTCAAGTGAAAAAGGTTGCAGCAAAGTAACAGTCAGTTTCACTTCTTTTTCCAAAGGATGATACAATTATAAGATCAATTAATAGATCTTACCTAATTAGTCAATCATTTAGGTATTCATGAATTAATCGATTAGGCATGTTCACCACTTTGACTTGTTTATGAAGAAAGATGGGATAATAATAATAATAAATTGTTTATTTCAGATCTTGGGAAGAATCTATATGTATAAAGCCCAGCATCAGCTTCTGTGATTCTACATTGTTGTCTACATGGTAATAATCCATTTTCTCTTTCTCTAATCAGAGTAGAGTTATTCAGTGAAATAGTTTGCCCACAGATTCAATTAGATCAAAGAAACTACTTCTCCCCTACTTCTACTTCTAGAATTATATAAATTCATCAACTATACAAAATCTATCAAAAGCCATTAAGTGTTCCACAGGGGAGGGTTATATGTGAAATGGACCTTCTCATCTTAAGGCTTTGAACAATGGGATTGTGATAAATAAGATCAAATAGACTGTTCTATCTTGCAGAGGTACAGATGCAAACTCTCACACATCTTATCTCCAAACAGAAAACATTTGTTCTTTTATTCTGAAAGTTGGCATATCTGATCATAAGGAATACTAATTAAATATCTGAATTTTTTTTTCATATCTTTTTTCTGGGAAAATGTCAGAAACGCAGAGAACAGAACATTATCCAAGACTCTCCATTGTAAACTTTAAAAGGGGAAAATAAAGTAAATGCACTAGTTATTTTTTCCTGATCAATCTTCCTGTAAAAAGCAGGAATCTCATTTGAAGAAGAATAGAGAGGCTCATTATCCAATTTCAAAGGCATATCAAAAATATTTCAGTAAAACATGCACTTAAGAAAATAGTTGGTACACAAATTAATCTAAGGTTAATGGTTTGATTAATTATTATTTATTGAATAGACCACAACTGGTTGGATTCACAAAATTCAATAAGCAATATTAGAATAGCTGAATTCTCATAAAATTTTAAGCCAACGTCCAATCTTTGGTGCAATGTGCAATTTCAATTAATATTGAATATATGAATATTGCAAATGCATGTGGGCAATTTGGTCATTCATTTTGGAGTGGAGAAATCACAATTCTCTTTATACCACTTAAGGCAAATTCCTGTCCAGAACATCTCAAAATCTCAACTTCAACACAACACAGTAAAGAAAGGGAAAAAAAGTACCAATCAACAACAAAAAGCAACTAAAGATAAGACAATGAATGTATGTGAAGTGAGAACATTGGACAAACCCAGCACTATACACTCATATCCAATCTTCAAGAATCTAATACTCTTGTACAGACATACAGTATTTAATCTGTGAGCACAAAGAGAATAGCATTGCATTCTCCTTTGGGGTCATTTTGAGCTGCCAATTAATTGCCAGAATTAATTAAGGACAAACTCAAAAAAGACTTTAGTTTCACATCTATTTTAGAATTTGCAGAATTTGTTTTTGATAACCAGGGTCATCATCTTTATCTAATCTAATCATTTTTACAAGCACAGATACGACATACGAGGGAAAGATTTTGGATCCCAGATGTTGACTTTGCATCTTTCTTCCTCTCATAAAAGTCAACGAGAGCTTCCTAGCAGGCATAGGGTAAATCCAGCTGTCCTAAACTATTTTACTTGAAAGGCTTCTTTCATTCATACCTTCTGCTATGGATGTTTTATTAATTAAAAAAAGGCAGCCCACAACATGATTTTCAATTCAAATCTAAGATAAATTAAAATTATATGAATGAGCAGCAGTTCATTCTGCTGAGTGTGAGTGTGCACTCACATACACATTAAAAAATACACATTACACATTAAAAGTGAAAATGGTAGATTAATTCATTTAAAAGCCTGTAGATTGCAAATTCACATAACCCTGTGGATTTTAGCAGGGCAACAGCATTAACCTACCACAGAGTTCATTGCCATAAGGAATAAGTAATAGTATGGGGAGAAGAACTATTGATAGTTGATTATTGCAAATCCCATAGACCCTTTCACATGAAGACCTATTGATGAGCAAGGTTGTTATCAATCCCTTGAACCAAGAATCTTCTGAGACCAGAAAGAGAAGCAGATTCTTTGGCCCTGACACAAATGAGTTGGGAAGTTCACCTAATGGGCCATTGATAAGGGAGCAGAGGGGAGCAAAGGAGAAAAATCTCTGACAAGAACAATCAATCCATTTTAATAGGCATTATTAATTTGCTGCAGAAATTGAGCTTTAATGACAAGGAGGCTGGTGCAACTTCAGATTCTAGCCATCAATCATCCTGTTTCACAAGATTTTAGCCAGCACCTATTCATTAATCTTATGCTCACTACCAAAGCCTGCATTTGTAGGGGATGGGTGAATGAATTTAATGTAACCAAGTCATCCATCTACTTTTGTGAAATCCAAAAGGCCGTCCACATCTAGAAGAAAAATGGGAGTATAAGAAGGGATAAGAGGAAAGAAAAATGTAATTCTGGACTTAGATGTTGCTGAAAATTTATCCAGATTGTCTGTTTCTGTGTCTGACAAGCTACGTGATCTTTTATGCCGTGTTTGCCAATGAAAAGCAATAGGGCTTTCTATTAAGAGCCTAGATTACATATAGACATAGGCAGCTGGTGAGTTCCAGATGTTTTGAACTTAAGTTTCCAATCAATCTATCTATGGGCAAAGATAGTAAGTGGAAGCTGTGGTCCAACATTTCTGAAAATTTTCAATACCAAATTTTATTCTCTTTATTTGCAGCACTTTTCTATACAAATTAAGTATATTAAATGATATAAACAGGATGTGAAGATTTGTGTAGATGAAGGTGATGATGGCAGTCAGTCAGAGGTTCAGATGGAATACAGTAGTAAAGGATATATTGAATCTATGTCAAGATTGGCAGATTTATTGGCATAGATTTTTTTTTTGTAAAAATTTTCATTTTATTTTAAAACATAGATTTTTTTTTCTATGATCTACCAGGCTACCTGTGCCACCTTATTTTATTTTATTTTACTTTTTGGTAAATTTTCAGTTAAAAAAAATTAGCTGGTATCTCAGCTTCCCGCAGTTATCCTTATTACTAATAACACTTCTGGGCACCCAAATGCACTCATGAAAAGAAATATGGTGGGTGACTATAGCCTACTGCTTTATTTGCAGATGTTCTCACATAAGATAGGATGAAAGAAATCATACAGGGAACTAGAGCAGAGTGCTAGAAAGCAACCTAGGGAGTTGAGGGGAATAATGGTGGTTCAAGAAATAACCTTATATTCTACTCCATAATTGGGTTTTTTTTTCTATCTAATCCCACCTATCGTTGAAGCTATTTCATGAACAGACAATTTTGTCTCCCTGTAATTTTAAAGTGGCTCTGTTTGCCTAGATTTGAAAGTCCTCATTCATTCAGGAAACGTAATGTGGTTAGGAGAGCTTTTTTTTTCTTTCCCAGTCTTTTTAAGAGAAGGGAGGGAGGGAGGGAGGGAGGAAGGAAGGAAGGAAGGAAGGAAGGAAGGAAGGAAGGAAGGAAGGAAGGAAGGAAGGAAGGAAGGAAGGAAGAAAAAGAAATAGAAAAAGGAAGAAAGAAGAAAGAAGAAAGAAAGAAAAAGAAAACATAAGGCTATTAGAAATTCAATAAGATGAATATTTCAAAATAACTAGTTATGAGGATGTCAAATCTGAATAACAAGATTATTTCAAAATAAAAACCTTTGATCTGCTTTAACTAACGTCCACTGCTTCACACTCCAATTTGCTTGTTTTCTGAGTGAAATCCTGAGTACAGAGTCCCAGAATATATATATTTTTTCCCGACATTCTCATTGCAAAGCAGCGGAAATGGTTTTATTAAGCTTTTCGAGCAGTTAAAATACTTTTCAAGCAGTTAAACCAGAACTAAGGTAAAAACTCCAGACATTCCAAAGGCTGGATCTTGACCAAGGGAGCTGCTTCCTGAATAATTGGTCACCACCAATGCCCTCTCAGTCCCCCTTCCCTTCGGTCAGGCTAGGAGACTAGGGCAACAAAATAGGACATCTGTATGTGAGCATGCATGCCTAAATGCTAGATACACTGAAGTTTTGAGAGATACTTAGGAATGGTGCTTTAACAGAAACACCTTTCCTAACTATTAAGCCTTTTTGTAAATCATCCGGATGCCAAACTGGAATGCAAAAATGGGAAAATCCTGGATATGATATAATCGAGCTGTGCCTCGATTATATTGGCAGACTGTCTCGAAATCAGTCTACTACTATGAAGTTTTCAATGGAAAATAATGTACTATAATTCTGAGATTACCTTGTAGACCAGGGTCAAACCAGCTTTATGTGACCAAGGACCATGCTTCTCTTTAATATTATTCATTTTATTGAGCTTTGGCTAGCCAAGAGCCAGGAGAGTATGGTAGCATGTCAAGAAGGTACAGAATCAGAATTGTAAATCCTCTTTCTCCACATTTTTTCATTATCTTAATAAAATGGATAGGCTTAGTTTTTGCTTTAAAAAAAGAACACGCTGTTGTAAATTGCTGGTGGCCATCCCTGCCTTAGATCTACTGTGTAGAATCAGTTGATCTTAGGATGGGATAAATTATCCCTTACATCAGGGGTGTCGAACTTGCGTCGTCACGGCAGTATCTCATGACATATCATGACTTTTTCCCCCTTTGCTAAACCAGGCGTAAGCGCGGCCAGCACATGACACATCCAGCCCATGGGCCACGAGTTTGACAGCCCTGCTGTCAACTCATAAAACATTCCTATGCCTGTTTTAGCAGTTGCCATAAAAAAAAGGTGGGGGGGGGGAGAAAAGGAAATCTGGAAGAGCAATGCAGCAGTTTAAAAGCAAAAGTACATTCCAACTCTTATCTTTAAAAGATTGCAACTAAAATACCACAGTTTTTGCCCGTGAATATATTTTTTATTTGAGAATATGAATGATGACACTCAGCATGTGAATGTACTCAATTGGAGAATCTGGTTTATAAGACACCCAGGGGGGAGGGGGGAAACAGGGTCACTGGTGACTGTAAATTGCATATGCCAGAGTTGGCTTCATACAGGGCAGTGCCAGTATGTCGCCTCTAATAAATCATTTGATGTTTGTTGAAGTTTGGCTTGAGAATCATGATTTAATTTGAGCGATTGCTGGAAACCTGACCGCAAGCCAACTCCAATACTTAATCAAGTGGAAGGGCTACCCATTATTAGAGGCATCTTGGGTAAAGAGTAGGACCGTCCAGGCCGATTGCCTTATAGCAAGATTCCTTGCAGAAAATCCAACCAAGCCTAGGGGGTGGGATTCACAACCCTAAATTCTATATCTGCATGCAATCCTAAATTCTGTATCTGTACTCAATTTAGTTTTGCTTTATATAGGTCACCTTCAAGAAGTGAGAGGAGCCGAATGTCAACTCATAAACATTCCTATGCATGTTTTAATAGTTGCCATAAAAAATGGGGGGGGGGATCTGGAAGAATAGTGCAGCAGTTTAAAAGCAAAAGTACATTCCAACTCTTATCTTTAAAAGACTGTAATTAAAATACCAGAGCTTTTGTCCGCTGATATATTTAATTAGAGAACGTGAATGATGACACCCAGCCTGTGAACACTGCTCAGTTGGAGAATCTGATCTATGAGACATCCAGGGGGGAAGGGGGAAACAGAGTCACAGGTGACTGTAAATTGTGTATGCCAGAGTTGGCTTCATACAGGGCAATGCCAGTATGTCGCCTCTAATTAATCCTTTGAAGTTTTTTGAAGTTTGGCTCGAGAATCATGATTTACTTAGAGCGATTACTGGAATCCTGACACCTGCCTTATATGATCCCTCAGATTGATCATGCTCAGTTTTACATGGAAGACTGTAAATTGTATAGCCTCGCTTTAGCCAAATGGCTAAACACATGAGTAGACAAACAAACAAATAAAAAACCCCTCAACTGCAGCCCCCAAAGCCCATAGTGCCAAATCATCCCAAATTCCAAGTTTCCTTTGGGACTTAAAACAAGTAGTAATCATGCAGCAGAAGGCCGTAAAGCCTTACTGTCTATTAATAGCAACCTATGAGTAATTCTACTGAAGTGCTATTCATCATATCCAAATGAGTGTGAACTGGGGAAATTATCACTTAGCCTTTAATCAGCAGCAGGCTGGACATGTTCACACCAGATAACGTAGCAGCCATAGCTCAATATGCTATAGAAAAAGAATATTTGCTGGAATTATAGAACAAAGACACATTTTATCTTATTCTGTTTTGGAGCAAATTTCCCCAATCGGTATCCTTTTGACATGTTGGGCTTCAATTCCCATAATATCACTGGTCATGCTAATGTGGGGAGTGGGGAGTCCAGCACATCTGGAGTTTGTCAGATGGAGGAAGGCTGGTTTTAGGCTCTCAGAGTACAAAAGGGTTTAATCTGAGTAGTAGGAATTTCCCTTCTGTTCCTCTTTTATCTAGTCCCAACGTTTTCTTCCTTTCTTATCTCAGATCTTGAGCAATGGCTTAAGCAAAGGAATCTTTAACTACTTTTCTAGTAGTGAAAAGAGGCCCTGGTCTTCTGCTGTCTGCCTGTTAACAAAACTTTAGCAAATGGATCTGTGCAGCCTATAAAAGGAAATTCTATCCAAATCCTTAACTCTGCCCTGCACCTAAAGAGGAGGCCATTCATAATTCGAAATCACTGCATCTAGTTTAGCCTTATTGGAGTTATGATTCTCATTTGGCTATCTTTCAAGACTCTTTGGGAATTCCAGTTGTTTCAGGATGTAACTGTACAAAGGATGTTTGCACATGGGACTGTATTATAGCGCTTAGCAATAGCACTTAGACTTATATACCGCTTAACAGTACTTCACAGCCCTCTCTAAGCAGTTTTACAGTTAGTCTATCGCCTCCAACAATCTGGGTCTTTATTTAATCCACCTCGGAAGGATGGAAGGCTGAGTCAACCTTGAGCCTGGTGGGATTTGAACTGCCAAATTCCAGGCAGTTGGCAGTCAGCAGAAGTAGCCTGCAATACTATATTCTAACCATTGCACCAGCACTGCTATTCTGTGTCACCTTCTATCATGCTTGCTCCAACACATCTACACTCTAACTAAGATCTGTTTTATGTCATCAAGTGTAGCAAAAGCTCAATTAATGGGACAAGAAAGAAGAAAGTTTTCAGATCATGGGCTCTTTGCGCCATTATCCTCACTTGGCTTCTTCTTTTATTGTTAGTTTCTCCAGAAATGAAGACCTTTGGGGGCTATATATCCACTATCTGTTTCTCATTTTACCCTGGTTGTTCTGAAAGTAAAATGTGACTCTATTGTTTGCTGCTGCACATAGCACTTGGTGTAAGTTGTAGGGATCATATCTTTCCCAAACTAATTTATTCTGAAGTTTGCTGAGGCCAACTAGGGCAGAATGCTCAGAGATCAGAGGGAGAGAAATTCTTGACAATCCCTAGCAAGGCTGATTTGTATAGTTGAGCTTCTAGAGTAACCTATGAGGCTGGTACAAAATGTGTGACACTGGATTTCTTTTTGAGGATAATGAAAAATGCTCTAGTAGCAAAGGCAGACAGAAGCCAACATGATTCCAACCAGGAATCATAGATACATATAGAACTTTCAAGCAAAAAAGTTCAAAGTTAATACATCTGATCTTAAATTCAAGCTTCCCAAACTCTAGAACAGGGTTGTCAAATTCACGTCGTCACAGCGGTATCACATGACATATCAGGACTTTTTCCCCCTTCGCTAAGTTGGCTGTGGTCATAGTCAGTATGTGACGCATCTGGCTCATGGGCCGGGAGTTTGTCAGCCCTGCTCTAGAATATTCAGAAACAAATATTAAAGTATTCTTCAGATCAGAGGCTTAAATGGTATTTGTTTGTTGGTTGATCAAATGTATATTTATTTAGATCCGTGCCAATCGGGTTTCAGGCCTGGGCACAGCATGGAGACAACATTGGTCGCATTGGGGGATGATCTCTGGAGGGCCTGGGACAGGGGTTGTTCCTCTGTCTTGGTCCTGTTAGATCTCTCAGCGGCTTTTGATACTGTTGACCATAGTATCTTATTGCAGCGGCTGGGGGGGTTGGGAGTGGGAGGCACTGTGCTACGGTGGTTCTCCTCCTTCCTCTCTGACCGCTCACAATCTGTTTTGGCAGGGGGGCAGAGGTCGACCCCGAGGCCCCTGGTCTGTGGGGTACCTCAGGGGTCGGTACTCTCGCCCTTGCTGTTCAACATTTATGTGAAGCCGCTGGGTGAGATCATTTGTGGCTTTGCGGTAGAGTTTCATCAGTATGCTGATGATACTCAGCTATACATCTCTACCCCCAGGCCACCCCAATGAAGCCGTTGAAGTGATGACCCGGTGCCTGGAAGCCGTGCGGTGCTGGATGGGGCAAAACAGACTCCGACTCAACCCGGCCAAAACCGAGTGGCTGTGGTTTCCGGCACCCAGATACAGCCAGCTAACTCCATCGCTGGTTGTGGGGGGAGAGATTTTGACCCCCACTGAGAGGGAGAGCAATCGTGGTGTCCTCCTGGACATACAGCTGTCGTTAGAAGAGCATATAGCGGCCGTCGCCAGGGGGGCTTTTTGTCAGGTTCACCTGATTTACCAGTTGTGGCCCTTTCTGGATCGGGGTGCGTTGCGCATGGTCACATCTGCCCTCATCATCTCCCGTCTAGACTACTGCAATGTTCTCTACATAGGGCTCCCCTTGAAGAGCATCCAGAGGCTTCAGCTGGTCCAGAATGTGGCTGCGCGGGTGATTTTGGGGGCTCCTCGGAGCTCTCACATTACACCGTTCCTGCATGAGCTACACTGGCTTCCAGTGGCCTCCCGGGTGTGATTCAAGGTGCTAGTGATCATTTTTAAAGTGCTCCATGGCTTGGGACCTGGGTACTTACGGGACCGCCTGCTGCCAACATCGGTCTCCCGTCGACCAGTGCGCTCTCAC
The DNA here is from genome assembly GCA_023653725.1 of Bungarus multicinctus. Classification (NCBI taxonomy): domain Eukaryota; kingdom Metazoa; phylum Chordata; class Lepidosauria; order Squamata; family Elapidae; genus Bungarus; species Bungarus multicinctus. Next base: position 140,239,193 of record CM042834.1, read on the forward strand.
AGGGTGGGCCTGCTCGGGGTGCCGCCGGCTGGACGATGCTGGCTGGCGGCCCCGAAGGTGCAGGCCTTCTCTGTGGGAGCACCCTCCCTTTGGAACGAACTACCCCTGGAGATGAGGACCATCCCTGACCTCCAGACCTTCTGGCGCGCACTAAAGACTCATCTGTTTCAACAAGCGGGTCTGGCCTAGGTTTTTACTGGTGGAGTTTTAACTGGCTTTTACTTTTTAATATGTATCTTTTAGTTTTATTAGCATTTCAGCCATTAATTTAATTCATTTTAATTCCTTTTTAATATTGTGCATCTGTGTATGTGGTTTTTATCTGGCTGTACACCACCCCGAGTCCCTATTGGGAGAGGGGGCGGTATATAAATTGAATTAATAAATAATAAATATGCCTGCCCATCTCACAAAAAGTGATTCTGCACAGCCTACAACTGTAATTCAAACAATAAGTATATATATAAACAATCATTATTTAATAATTTTTAAAAAACACATGACACAAGAGAGAATATCAACCACTGTAGTGAGCTATCTCAGGATTTCACTAGTCTCATGGATCCATCCAGGCCTAATGACCGATATCATTATTATAAGAATAAGGACAATATTATAAGAATAAGCAAGGTACTAATACCACTCTATAAAGCCTTAGTAAGACCACACCTAGAGTACTGCATCCAGTTTTGTTCACCACATTACAAAAAAGATGTTGAAGCTCTAGAAAAAGTACAGAGAAGAACAACCAGGATGACTAGGGGACTGGACATTAAAACATACGAAGAACGGTTATAGGAACTAGGCATGGCTAGCCTAGTGAAGAGAAGGACCAGGGGAGACATGATAGCAGTCTTCCAATATTTGAGGGGCCACCACAGAGAGGAAGGGGTCAAGCTATTTTCTAAAGCGCCTGTAGACCAGACAAGGAATAATGGATAGAAACTGAACAAGGAGAGATTCAACATGGAAATAAGAAGAAACTTTCTGATAGTGAGAACAATCAACCACTGGAACAGCTTGCCTTCAGAAGTCGTGGAAGCGCTGTCACTTGAGACTTTCAAGAAGAGATTGGACTGCCATTTGTCAGAAATGGTGTAGGGTCTCCTGCTTGGGCGAGGGGTTGGACTAGATGACCTACAAGGTCCCTTCCAACTCTGATTACCTGTAATGTGTTGGAGATAACAATACTTTGGCCCAATCAGGGAATGCTCTAAATACATGCATTGTAAAGTCTATGTTTCTCAGCATTCAGTGTATTTAGCAGTTAAGAGGGAGATATAAGTCCTTCTGCTACTAAAATCTACTTGGAATTGAACCCAACTTCTGTTAACTAAATGGGCAATTCCTTGTAGTCCTGACAGCAATGCAAAATGTTTGCCATGCTTTTCCTCCAGATAGTTTTTCCTTCAACTTTCCCATACAGCATTTAGTTTTAGGCCTTCCTGGTAAGAACTAACCAGAGGTTGACCATCTTCAGGTTAAGATTAGCTAAGGTCAGCTAAGTGCTGCCACCTGCTGTGTCCCCTACCAAGATCAATGTATTTATGAGCAGTAGGTACCATACTCCTAATACCAGCAGGAGCTTTTATTACAAGGTGAAGAACATTTTTACTATAAAAACAGCTCTATTCTATCAGCGTTAATCTATCGGAGAGGCCAAAAGTGGATAATAACATCTGCTTGTCTCCTTGACACTCCCTTCTCTTTCTAATAACCTTTTTCTTTTCTCTTCATCCAGTAAGCTGCCAAATGGAGGATAGTTTATGGTTGCCAGATGTCTAAACTGAGAGCCTGCGGACAGCCACTAATCTTCTGCTTTACTAAATATTGTCTATAAAATCATTTTTAAAATGCATGCATTAATGTTAATCTCACACGTAAATATGACTATGGATAAACTAGAAACAAGGAAGGAAGATTTAGCATAAATTTACACACCTTCCACATGAGAAAACCATAATATTTCACCAACACAATTAGCATTTCAGGGCATATAAATACCTACAATTATTATTAATTCCATTAAATCTTCTTGAAGCTCTCAGCTTGGTAGATGTTAGCTAGCTATGTCTCTCAAACACAAGGCACTTCTACTATCACTCTTCATCTTCCCATCATTTGAATGTTTTATGTCCATCCCCCTCCTCCCAACATGTACTGCATAAACCCAAAATGGTACATTTCTACACAGGAGTAGCAAAGCTGTTTTAAAGCAATCTTATGCCCTTTCTGTCATGGCCTCAGGAAAATCTAATGCTACTGACCACTGATCGGCTATCTGTATGTGCCATGCAAAGAAAAGAAAAGCATTAATCAACCAATGAGATTAAGTGTTCCCAAGGGTGGGATTCTACTGGTTCGGACCGGTTCTATAGAACCAGTTGTTATGATTCTGTGCAGTTTGGAGAACTGGCAAATCGTGCCCCTGGCTGGCCCCGCCCCTCTCTGCCCACCCCTCCCCTCCCCGCCCAGTCAGTCCTTAACATGCATGCGCAACATCGCGCACATGCCCGACATCGCTGACTGCATTCTCCCCCTCCCAGTCACTCCATATTTCTTTTTTTCTCTCCCAATGATCAGCTGTTCCAACGATCAGCTATGCCGAGATCCCCCTCGCTGTCTTACTGCTTCACTCAGGAAGCTTCCCTGATGCCCGGGAGGCAAAAAGGGGTGCCTGGAGGGGGCGCTGTGTGCCCCCCTACACTCAGTTTTTTGCCTCCTGGGCCTTAGGGAAGCCTCCTGGGAGCAAAAACGCCTCCCCAGGAGGCTTCCCTGAGGCCCAGGAGGCCTAAAAATGGAGCGCAGTAGGTTTCTGCAAAAAAGAAGAAGCCACGCCCACCCAATCATATGGCCATGGCCACCTAGCCACACCCATAGAACCGCTAGTAAAAATATTTGCATCCCACCCTTTCCCTTACATATTAACAATAGTCCCCCCCATTAGTCCTCTGTCCTTTAGCACAGGTCAAAGACACTACAGTTTAGGGGCTTTCATTATGAATATAAAAAAATTAAAGGAAAAAATATCAACAGGAGTGTGTACTTTAGCCTGATAATGATCTTTAAGTAGTGCTTTTTAAGAGTAGTATTTAAGAAAGAAAGAAAGCCAGTTTGGTATACTGGTTAAGGTATCAGGCTAGAAACCCAGAGACCATCAGTTTGAGTCCTATTGTAGGCAAAGCCAGCTGGGTGATTCTTGGCCAGTCCTTCTCCCTTAGCCCTAAGAAAGCAGCAAGGGCAAACCATTTGTGAAAAACCTTATCAAGAAAACTGCACATCAACACACTGATTTGAAACATAAAAAAGGAGGGAAACATAAGTAGAAGAGATGGGTGGGACTAGCTACATGAACGCATTCTACTGAGATGCCTGACTTGTTTGATCACATAAATAATAAAGTATGCTAAAACATAAATTTTGAATATAATTACCTCACATTTATTTTGCTAAGTACAGAATTCACATTTTGCACAATTCAGGGCCATAGGGAAGTGGCAATGGATCATACACGTTGTAGTCCATACCTTTTGGAATTGCTAAGATTGAAAAACTGTTCCAGTTGCTTTCACAAGTAATACATTCACCTACATTCTAAACATTTGTGCAGATTTGTTACCTTATTGGGCCAAGTACCAAGTTCTGCATGGATCAACTCCCTGTGTTTTTTGAAAAATGTATTGTTAAGGGACAAGAATAAACAAGTTGTGGCCTCAAGGCTGCATAAAACGTCTAGATCCATTTTTCATGAGGCCACTCCAAGATTCACCCCTGAAATTTCAAAAATCAGTGGAATACTTCCCTCCTGTTTTAAGAGGAAAGCACACACTTCAGAGAACTTTGACTGAGTTTCAAACGAAAGATAACCTACAGCTCCATGACCCCAAACTGGAAAAGAAAGTCCTACCCACACACATGATGGAACCACTCCCATTTTGCACCATACAGCCTCATCCATTGTAGTCTTCCACTCCATCAAACATATCGTGTGGACGTGTGGTTTCCAGGTAGCAAAGGGAAGTCAATTGTGATCTGTTAAAAAGGCTGCTTGCTCCAAGACCGGTTTAAGGAAGACCAAAAAAGGCAGAATAAAGGCTTTAGATTGGCTCATTGACACTGTAGAGAGTAAGGAAGAAAATATTTATTTATTTATTTATTTATTTATTCCATTTATATACCGCCCTTCTCCCGAGGGACTCAGGGCGGTGAACAGCTCATCTAAAAACCCCACAAAGAATACAAAAGTTAAAAAATATTAAATTTCAATCGGCTGCTTGATAAAACTAACAAACACCCCCCCCCCTTAAAACCCAATTTAGAATTAATAAAATGGAGACCAAATTAAAACCATCTCAGCCAAGGCCGGCCTGCTCAAAGAGCCAGGTCTTCAACGCGCGCCTGAAGGCCCTCAGGTCCGTGCCGGTACGGAGCTCCGGTGGCAGAGTATTCCAGAGGGCGGGGGCACCCACAGAGAAGGCCCTACTCCTCGGCGCCGCCAGACGGCACATAGCGGCCGACGGCACCCGGAGCAGACCCTCTCTGTGGGAACGCACCGGCCTGTTGGAGAACGCTGGCAGAATGCGGTCCTGAAGGTAACCTGGTCCCATGCCATGGGTCGCCCTAAAGGTCAAAACTAGAACCTTAAAGCGAACCCGGAGAGCCACCGGCAACCAATGCAGCTTGCGCAGGAGAGGCGTCACATGGGTGCTATGTGACGCCCCCATGATCACCCGCGCAGCTGCATTTTGCACCAGCTGGAGTCTCCGGATGCTCCCCGCAGGGAGCCCCATGTAGAGGGCATTACAATAGTCCAGGCGAGAGGTGACAAGGGCCTGAGTGACCGTGCGCAAGGCGTCCCGATCCAGGAAGGGCCGCAACCGGTAGATCCGACGGATCTGATGAAACGCCCCCCTGGAGACGGCCGCGATGTGATGTTCAAGCGACAGCCGTACATCCAGGAGGACTCCCAGGTTGCGAGCCCTCTCTGTGGGGGGCAGAACTTCCCCCCCGATAGCCAGCGAAGGTGTCAGCTGGCTATATCGGGGCGCCGGAAACCACAGCCACTCGGTCTTGGATGGGTTGAGCCGAAGCCTGTTCCCGCCCATCCAGTCCCGCACGGCCTCCAGGCACCTAGACATAGCCCCCACAGCATCGTTGGGGTGGTCCGGAGTGGAGATGTACAACTGGGTGTCATCTGCATACAGATGACACCTCACTCCAAGACCACGGATGATCTCACCCAGCGGCTTCATGTAAATGTTGAACAAGAGGGGAGAGAGGACCGACCCCTGAGGCACCCCACAAACCAGGGGCCTAGAGGTGGACCTCTCCCCCCCCGCCAACACGAATTGCGAACGGTCGGAGAGGAAGGAGGAGAACCATCGAAGGATGGTTCCACCAATCCCCAACCCCCCCAACCGTCGCAACAAGATACTATGGTCGATAGTATCGAAAGCCGCCGAGAGATCTAATAGGACCAGGACAGAGGAGAACCCTCTGTCACGAGCCCTCCAGAGATCATCAACCAACGCGACCAATGCCGTCTCAGTGCTATGTCCAGGCCTGAAGCCCGATTGGAACGGATCGAGGTAAGTAGCTTCCTCCAGGTACTGGGGGAGCTGACGTGCCACCACATTCTCAACAACCTTCGCCACGAAGGGAAGGTTGGAGACTGGACGATAGTTGTTTAAAATAGCTGGGTCCAGGGAGGGCTTCTTGAGGAGGGGGCGCACCACCGCCGCCTTCAGGGCGGTAGGGAGCACCCCCTCTCTCAAGGAAGCGTTGACAATCCCCTGGAGCCAGCCTCGTGTCGTCTCCCTGGCGGCCGAAACCAGCCAGGAAGGGCACGGGTCCAATAAACAGGTGGTGGCATTCAGACCCCCCAGCAACCTGTCCACACCCTCGGCGGTCACAGGGTCGAACTCCCCCCAGATAACACTCACAAGACCTGCCCCGGACACCTCCCCCGGGACCATCCAATTGGAGTCGAGCCCCTCCCGAATCTGAGCGATTTTATCATGCAGAAATCGGGAAAACTCCTCCGCCCTACCCTGCAAGAGGTCGAAATATTAGTGGTAAAATGCTAGAACTTAGGGAGTAAGTCAGATTTGTAAGATTATCACCAAAATAGTTATAGCGTTCCTGTGGATGATTTCATGGCCTGATTTACTTAGCAGGAATGACAACAGTCTTGCAGGTCTACCTCATCCTCCTTCTCTGAATCAGGAGACACCTACCTGAGCTGTTTCCTCATTTCTCAGGATTTAAAAATATTTCAACTCCTTTAGCCTAGTTAATAGTTCTTGCATATTTCTATCAAGTTCATCTTCCCAACTCTCTACAGACTTATGGCAAACAAGAACAGGTATCGTTCATATGATGCTTTGCGTGTCTATTTCAGCTATAGTAAATGGAACTTTGGAAAAAAAATTCAGTTTACTATTTCCAAATATGACCTAGATATAAATTAACATTTGTGGGAATATTTCCTTCCTTTTGGATAATGAATTGTCTTAATAGCAATGCATATAACAAGTCCCTCTAACTAGCATATGTATTATTTCAGTTTGGCCAAAACACTTGGGAAAAGGACACACAGAATGCTTTACCAAGATTTACCAAGAACATCTTTTCAGAGAAGATAAACAGTTGGGAAGAAAATAGGGTGTCTTTCAGTCCACAGAATGATATGAAAAGGCTCTGAGGCCCTGCTTTGTGTAATTAAGAGTAAAACAAAGATAATTTACTTTTGGAACTAAGTCCAGTCCATCAGCTGATAACCAAAATGTAGCACAGTGGTAGGACATCTAATGCCCTTCAAATATCTTTTATTTCAAGACCAATCAGTCCTAGCTGCCAAGATTAATGACAATGGTTTATAGAACTTGTAGTCTAAAACATTAGACCAGCACCAGATTATAGACAGACAGACTGATATAAATCTGATGCTTTTATTGCCACTTTGTGGGCAGATTTTTGTTCTGGCAGATTTATATCTGTTTTTTAATAAAATGCCTCAGCATAAATCGGCTGTTTCATTTAAGGCAGAGGGAGTTGAATTTTTTTTCTGAAAATATATGAGGTGTTTGAGATTTGTTTCTCTTTTTTCCCTCAACAAATACACCACACTTACTCAAGACAGAGTGGGACACTCCTTAGAGGTTGCTACTTCTTTGCAGTGGTCCCTGGAGTAACTATACCACTACTTGATTGCATTGATTATATTAGTGGCACAAGGAGGTAGAAAAACTGTTATAGTAGGAAACTCTCAAGAGGGAACTTAATAATTTCATAGGACTGTTAGAAGAGACAAGAAGCAGTATTACAATAACATGTATAAAGACACTGGGGATGCAAACAGATGTAGAAAAACAAGGAAAGGCTTCCAAAAGAATCCCAGACTTGGGAAGAGGTTCCAACTGTGAATTGATGTGCTAAAGGATGCCAATGGACAGATAGTAATTGAAAGATGATCAAACAAAGATGGAAGGAGTTAATGAAATTTTCTATACTGAAGACATGCCAACATCCAAGAGCTTAGAAGATGCTCCTTATTTACAAGAACCGCTAGTGTTAGAAGGTAGTTTGATCACTTGAGCACTCAAGTTGGAAGGCTATAGGAATTGATGGAACATCTACAGAAATATGCCAAACTAGAGAAGAAGAATCATTAGAAGAACCAACCCTCTGATGTTGCATTAATAATCTACATTTAAATAGTCCCCTTTATGATATCATAATTGCCTCACATTATTCAATCCATCCTGCCTGCCTGCCCCAAGTCTAATCTAAAGTCTGTTGATAAACTGCAGACTTGGGTGCCATGCCCATGACTTTCCCCAGACCTATCTCCTGGATGCCCCCACCTCTCCCACCAAACCAGATCAAGACACCAAACCTTTTAAAATCACCAAGTGGCCTCTGGTGGATTTAATATATTGAAATGATTTATAGCAGGGCTTTCCTCTTGAAAGTGGATTTCAGAAGTTATTTGCTGTCGATTGGCATTTGTTATCTAACCCAGGATATTAGGAGCTTCTATTTTCCCATTTCTTTCCTTAAAAGGTCCTGGAAATTCGGCAGAGTTCTGAGGAAGAGGAGAACACATGATGAACTAATGAATGAAGAGGCAGTCACCTCCTTTATTTCCATTTGACTGAACCAACTCTTGTTTGCCTGACTGCATTCTTTGCACAGACAAAATGCTCACAGATCTTCTGGAAGCCAAATTCGAGCTGAGGTGCTGGTAGGGGGATAAAAGAGGCCACTGCCATGTTTTGTGCCGCTGCTGCTACTGCTGCTGCTTGAAAGTGTAGCTCCTTATTGCTGGTGACATTTGAATTTGGCGTTTGAAATGTTTCAGTTCTTTGTTTTGACACATTGATGTTTGAAGCAACTGGGGAGGGAGTTAACTTTCCCTCCTGTAATTGCTGCCAGATTGAGAACCTCCTTCTCTTGCAGCCCTCCAGGGGATCCTGTCACAGGCTCGGTGGAGATCATTAGCAAGTGATGCCAGAGCGCAAAAACCCTGATGCAGTTTGGGTAAGGGAGGGAGGGAAAAGTTGTAACACAAAGCCAGGCTGGGCTGAGGAGGCTCTGATTCATGGGTCACATTAAAATGAAGTGGTAGCACTTAAGTAATAAACAGAAGAACACAGCAAATTCCAATAACCAACAGCTAAATGTAAGGGAATTTTCTTCACCAAGGGCTTCAAAAGAACCTGAATTTGTTTACTATTAGCCCTAACGTTGGAGAAGGGCTTTAGGGCAAAAGCCTAGAGTTAATTTAGCAGAACATCTTCAAGAGCCTGCAAATGGACCAAGGCTGGTTCGGACCTCTTTGTTATGGACTAATATACACTTTTACCTGGAGACAAGGGAGCCTATTGTGTGAAGCTAGTTGTTAATTGTAAAAAAATGTGTTTTGGGTTTGTTTGTTTTTGTGTCACAGCATATAGTCCAAATTCAGCAGTAATTTATTCGGTGAACTATAGCTAAGCAAATTATGGCTTGGTCTATATGGGAACCTAGTCATTGTCAAATGCATTGCTGGTGTTAGGATGCTGACAACCTCTTCAAGTACCATTTGAGTATCCTTTGTACGGTGCTGTGGCCAAGAAGCAAGCATGTTGAATTTTGGTTATGGGAATGTTAAAACAGCAACAAACAAGCCAGCATCCAAATATGGCATTTGATCCATTGTGCTGTTTGTGCATGTGTGTCCATTCCTTACATAAATAACAGAGGACAGATATTTGGATTTATCTCAGAGCAGACTCTACCATTTTTTTCTAGTGGTGGGATGACTCCCTCTTCTCAGGAGTGTCTTCTGATATGGGAGTGTTAAAGAAATATCCTTCTGGGTTCAGTTCCAAGTGGGGAAAAAGACACTGGAAACATGGAGGCTATTTGGAAAGATGGTTTAATGGTGGACAGCAGGACCACATGGCTTAGAGCTCCAAAGTGAGAAGGAAGGATGATCACATCCTTCAAGGTGAGAAAGAAGGGAAGACCAAGATGCTGAGAGACCCTTATATAACCTCTATTGGATCCCACCTTAGTGTTTCCTGTTCCTGTGCAAGAAATGAATCCCATTGGCTGTCAGACTCCCAGGGGTGGGGGTCTTAGCTAACTTTGTAGGCTTTGTCTGGACCACATGGCTTCACCTGAGTGTTGGCTGATACAATCTTCCCAGGCTAGGTGGTGAGATGGGTAGACCCTTTATTATGTAGAATACTCTGGCCTAGGCCTTAATGGCCCATTAGCAAAGGTGTGTGTGGTGGGGGTGAGTTTCTGCTTCTCTACTTTACTCTTTTTAGGGGAAATATTCTGCCTTTTTAATATTTCCCAGGATATTTCACTTTTCTAGGAGAGGGGTGGGTGTTAACTTCCTACAGGAGGATAATGTTATTCTGGAGTCTGTCATATGTAAGGGCAGAAAGAGAGAGGAGGGCTGCCTTTATCTCTCTTTCCACTAGAAAAACCAGGTGGGGCAGCTGAGAAATCAAAAGGAAATGTATTGTTTCTTTTTTAAAAAAAATGGGAAAAGACTTTTAAGGGTGTAATGTCTGTAGTTCAAGTGAGCACTGTGGACAATTAAAGTTTATAAGTTTCAGTCAGAAAATTTAAAAAGTTGCAATAAGAATAATGACCACCCCCCCCCAACTTTCATTTATCATACTTAACATGACCACTTCTTTTTCAGATAAATATCTCTGAAGGAGATCAGTATACAGACAAAAATAAAAATAAATAAAATAATACCTTCCACTCCTAGGTTTTATGGTTAGAAAGGTGAGAGCAAGCAGGGGAGAAAGGATGTAAAACATAATTGAATAAATACAAGAACACTTGCTCAGGGTATGGGTTAAATCTCTCTGTAATCTGCATAAATTGTCAAGATGTAGATGATCCTTGAATTAAACTCTGCTAGGCTCTTGATCTTTCTCTTTCCCACAATATTTCTATGGGACTCAAATTAGAATTTTTATAGGGAGAGGGGGATTTATAAGACCCAGAATCACATTCTTTGACAATTAGATATTCAGGAGCAGAATGAAAAAAATTTGGGTGGGGCAGGAACAAATATCATAGGGTACACCTTGTTGTTGTGGAAGTGGGAAGTGAAGATTTGCAGACACCACCACCCCTAGCTGCCATCTTCCTTCCCTCCTCCTTACCCTCCTTTAGGGGTAGAGTTTTAAAAAAAACAGAAGGAGACTTATCTGAGATTTCCACAATCTGATAGGACTTATCCAACATTGTAAAATTCATCACTATCCTGAAGAATTTCTTCTGGGGAGCAAGAGAGATGATTCATACATGGCAAGCTGTTTGTATGCTGTTTGCTATAAGATGTTGTTTGAAAGCCTAACTTAAATGCATAAGTAAAACATATTGTTACTTGACCCACTGTAATTTGTTGGGGTTTATTTGATTGTTTGTTTGTTGCATTTGCCTCAGTTTTCTCCAAGAAAAGAACTCGATAAGATTCTGAGGGAGAGAAATCCATGGTGAGCGGCTGAGGTAGGAAATTAAGTTACCTGCCTTGCCATAGCCAATACCTAGGCCACATCCACAGGGCAGCATTTAACTGCTTTGTCAACTGTCACCCTGTCAGCTCTTCTTCATCATCATCATTAAGCAGCCATGTAGAAATTTGAATGGCCTATTTTGAGGCAGGTATGTTGGCTGCGTAGACTAGCTCTATGGCAGATGCATCACGTGCTGGCCAAACCGACCCCCGGTTTAGCGAAGGGAGGGAAGAAAGTCCTGATACATCACGTGACAACGCCATGATGACATGAGTTTGACACTCCTGCTCTATGGAATAAACCAAATAAATTTGGCTTCAAGTTTATGTGATTGAAAATGAAAGGATTGTTTTCGCTCATTAGTTTTCTCTCATTCACTTTTGTGAATGAGAGATTGTTTTGTATGTAGAAAAGTTTTACAAAAGTGACTTGTAAATTTCACTCCAGAACAGGAGGCAAAAATGTTTAAATAATTATTTAAATAAATCCATTAGAATGCCATATCTGGGCTTTCGGCCATCAGCATAAGCCAGTAAGTTCTGCTTTCCTAAAGAAAAATAAAGTTGTTCTGTATCATATTCCTTCTTAAACAACCTTACCCAGCCGGTGTCTGTCAGCTGTTTTAAACTATATTTCTCCAACAAATCATTAAGGAGAAGAAGAAGGAAAGTAAACCAAAATGGACAAACAATCTGATATAGATGAAGCCATGTCTTATTTTTTTGTAGAACGGAGATGGTGAAACATGTGATTTTGGACCAAATTCCAATGGTCCTTCTGCAAGATCCTTTATTTAGCATATGGCAAAAGTGTTGAAAAGCACATCACATTTACATTCTCAATGAGCAAAACGCAACTGTTTACTCTAAGATCAATCCTTGAATCCTTTGAGACTGAGTCCATTTCTGAGGAGCAAACAATTCCACTTGATTTCAGATTTTCTATCTCTTGAGTGGTTTTGAGGAGGTACTGGAAAAAACATCTTTCTTATTTTATTCCCTTCATAATTCCAGGGTTGGATTAGAGCTTTGGCCCCCTCCCCCACCCACAGACCTTTGATCAAAGCAGCAGGCTGAATGCACAACAAGTTTAGACAAGCATCTCTGGTTTGCAGGAGGACAGGCACCGGTACTTGCCCCCCCACCTCAGAAGGTAGAAAAAATGTTACAAAGATTAGATGGAGAGAAGCTGAGGAAACCCTAGGTGATACTGAAAGTCAGTCAGTGGTATGAAACACACAGAGCTCTGTTATTAAGTGAGACAGTGATTTAAAAAAAAAATACAGCCCATTTTATGGGAAACACATGGAATGTTTCAAGGTGACATCAAAGCTCTGAAGAAGATTTACAGAGGAACAGGCTGGATTAAGTGGAAGGCATCTGTTTTGTTGTGCTGGTTTCTCCTTCATTAGGCCCAAACCATCCTGGTCCCTTTGCTCTTCCCCCACTCCCGCTCTGCTTTCCTTTCAAAAGAGAACAAACAAAATATAACCACATGGCTGAGCTGGGCAAAATATGGCAGGAATGAGAGGGTCAAGTTACAAACTCTCCATCTTTCTGCGGGCGGCTTAGAGTTAGTCAGACCTGTACATCCTCCGCCTTGTTACACTCGGGGTTAGCTAGTGGTGAAACAGTGGTATGCTTTTAAAAAGGCAGAACACTGTTAGGTGCAATTTTGAATTCTCACAACTTCCTTTTACACATTTATGCATCTCTTTCATTGCGAAAGGGAGATTGATAGCCTACAGATGGAGACCATCTATGGAGATTCGGGGCACTTAACAAATCTTCAAAGGGTATCGTCACCCTTCTAAAACTCAGCAATAAAACTGATTGAAAATATACACATTCTCTGCCAGTGATGCAATAGCACATGTGTGTCAAACTTGATCACGTCACGTGACGTATCACAACTTTTTTGCCTTTGCAGAGCTGGGGTAGGCATGGCCTGTATATGATGCATCGTGGGCCACCAGTTTCACAGGCCTGTGGAATAGCAGGAAGAACACATTTATTTTTCTGCATTTGAAGATGAATTTTACATCTGGAAGAAAGATTTTTCTCTTTCTATTTCCTCTTTGCATACCTATATATGTATATATTTATGTATCAGAGGGGATAATGCATTGGTGGCTTAGCAATCTCTTCTCCGCCCATCCTGCCAATAACAGCCAGTCAGATTTTGGGGGAGCAGTATCATAGATAGCAAGAAAAAAAATGGGATTAAGGGGAGTGATTCAATGCAATTTTTTGCATTGTCTAACCAACCAGCTGCAGGAAGCACCATTTGGCTCATCATTTTCTCAGAATTTCAGGGGCAGCTGCTCATAAAGACAACTGTGCCTTGGCTTCTAACTGATTTTGAGGCATTTGGGCAGTGGACATAGTGGCAGTGTGAAGGAAGCAGTCCACGAAAATGGCCTCCCTGGGCTCCGGAGGCTCTCCAGAAGCCGGAAATGGGCCCATTTTCGGCCTTCCCGAACTTCCAAAAGGCCCATTTTTCGCCCTCCCTATCCTCTGCATGTGCCCTGCACTTACCTGCATCCAAAATAGGCCGCATGGGGACTCCTGGGAGGGGAGAGGTGGGGTCTGTGGGGCCAGTCAGGAGTGGGATTTTGGGGTTCTCTGAACTGCACAGAATCTTAGCTAGAGGATAAAGTCCTAAGTGTATGCCATTGGTAACGTGTTACCCTGAGGGTTTACTGTATAGAAAGAAAGACAAAGATGAAAAGGTGACAGGATTTGATAAAGGAGCAGTGCAAATTATTTGGGGAGGGGAAAGATGAATTAATTGGAAATCAGCAATGCAGAAATAGTGGTACTGGTCCAGGAAAAGTTTTCCATAAGAAGTAAGGAGGAGGAGGAAAACATGTATGTCATGGTCAAAGAAAGAATTGGAGGCTCCACCAGGCATAAGTAGCAGCACACTAAAAAGCACAAAGCAAGAATGGAAGAACGGATAGAGAATGAAGAGCTTGTGACTGGTGCTGCTCACCAGGTTTTGGTTTTCTTTGGGAAAATCCAAGGCAGCCAAAAGGCTGGAAAGTTTCTTTGAGGCAGAGAAGGTGGCAAAACCACTATTTCCACTAAGTTCTGGGAATAGTTTAATGGAACTCACTCATATATTCTATAGAACAACTCCAGAAATGATTCTAAACATTGTAAAAGGAAAGCTATGAAAATATAGAAGGTGTCTGGTAACGCTTTTTCTCTTTTTTACTATTATTAAAAGTACACTATATATTATGAGCTATGGTTACCAAAAGCTTAAAACATAATCCCCACTCTAACAATCCTGTGAAGAAAGGTGAGCTGAGCTGAGAGAGAGGGACTGGCCCATGTCACCCAACAGGCCCGTTTCTGGCCTTCCGGAACCTCCAGGAGGCCTGCTTTTCACCCTCCCTGAGCCTGCGCGCAGGCCTTGCACTTATCTGGCATTCAAAATGGGCCATGTGGAGACTCCCGATAGGGATGGGATGGGCAGAACCAGTCAGGGGTGGGATTTACCAGTTCACCGAACCGGTAATTAAAAATGATAAAATTAGAATACCGGTTCGCCTGAATCAGGGCAAACCAGTAGCAGCCCACCCTTGGGTACCTTAGTATTCAACTGCTTTGAAACTCATTGAATTTGATACTCAATGCATTTTGATGCGAAAATGTCCCTGTACTCATTGTTTGTTTGATACTCAGCGCACAAGCTAAGGTTGTTGGTGTCAGCTGCCTTGTAACTCACTACATTATTCCTTATGGGAAAAATTGTTTGGTACTCATTGTTTTTATACTCATCGTGCCTCCCAGAACCAATTAAGGATGAGTACTGAGGTACCACTGTACATACAACCTTTTTTTTTTCTCCTATCTGTAGTGTGCATCTTCCTATTTCTGTGTAAAATATTTGCTTAGCATCCATTACTAACTCATTATTAAACTTGGCATATCCAGCCTATCAAAGCCACCCACTTCAAGGGTGAGTGGTCATTAATTTCTACTCTCCCAATCTGCTAGAGCAGGGGTGTCAAACTCGCAGTCCAGATGCATCACACACTGGCCACCCCCACCACTGGTTTAGCAAAGGGGGAGATTGCGACACATCACATGACGACATGACGTCACGAGTTTGTCAACCGTGTGCTAGAGAGTCAAAGTATTCCAGAGAAGCTGACCCAAAATGCACAATTGTTTTAGATGCTAAAGCTAAATAAAGAGCAGGGCATGGACATGAGGAATCACCATAGAAAGAAGAGATTTCACAAGGGACCATCAGTTGATCGATCCAGGTTCCTAAATACAGCAAGTCTCTTGCATTAAACCCACATGTAAATCTTAATCCTTAACTTATTGAAAAGGAATCCAATTGTCTGTACATAAGAGGCTTGAAGATCAGCTCAGCAATTGCACTGCAGTATGTGAAAGAGTCTGCATATGGCATTGATATTGGAATTAATATTATAGGCCACGAGTGATTAAAGCTTGTTAGACACATATAGCTGGGGTGTGAGCTGAAGCACAAAATGTGAGGTGATAGGAATTGCTCAACAATTTCACATTTGCACCTGTGAAAACAGTTAGGAAGGCTTCTTCATCTTAAAATGATCTTGCAACTAAAACAAAAACAAAAAACACAACAGCCATGTGTACAGCGCCCCCCTTTAACATAATATATTGTTTTAGTTGAATGGAATACAGGTATTTTACTCTGGCAATTTAAAATAATACAATCCATTGTGCATCACATTTCTAAACAATCCTCCTGAGTTACTTTTCTGCTCTGGAGAATTGAAACTTGATCCAAGGCTACCCACGGTATCACTGTGGACTTAATTCTGCTTTGAAACAACTTATTCATTAGAACAGTGCAAGATGACATTGTGGTTTCAGATTGTGGTTTATTGTGAAATCATGTTTTTAATCAGATTTCTCCAACTTCGTTGCTTTGAAGAATTTTGGAAGTTGCAGTCACAATATATCTGGAAAGCGGGGGAAGCTAATTTAAACAAGCACAGCCTCCTTAATTTAGATGTAACAGGGAACTGTTGTTTGTTTAAGAAGTGAATGGAAAAAGTTCACTTTTGCTGTGTAAGGGAGGCAGGAGATGACAAATCTGTTCGTGTTCACTTTATCCTGGAAAACCCTCAAAAGATTTGTAGCCTATTCTAATGTTGCATTCATTGGGATCGCCTACCTCGGATCATGTAAATATTTGTCAAACAAGGCGGGGAGGTCTCTAACAGCCAGGCTCCTGTGTTTTATCTCTTGTCTTCCCAGCCCTCTGTTCTTTCAACCAACCAGTCAAGCCAAAGGCTTTTTCAAGGTAACCTGAATTTAGCTATCTGAGTAGCTAAGAAAGCCACTCTTAACTACTCAGCTATTCCTCTTAGGCTGGCCTGGCATCAAGCTAAGCAGTTTGTCCCGACTAGGGATGAAATTCAACCACCTTGCACCACCTTGGGAGGGGTGGTAGGGACGATTTGAATTGGTTGGCCCTGCCCACGCCTGCCCGCCTTCTTCCTTTTAGAGACTGAGTCCCACCAAGCCAAGCCACGCCCACCAAGCCACACCCACAGACCCAGTAAGGGGACATTTTGAATTTCACCTCTGGGACTGCCTACCCAACTCCAGCCATCTCTGAAAGCTAGGATGTGTTTTTTCAGAAGGTAGTGAAGATGGTCCTGGAGTCAGATTTTATTTGCTAATTTACTAGTGTTGTGTATTAATGGTTGTCATTTATTTATTTTGATCTGTTGATGTTGTAGTAGTGGTTTGCTCGGTTTTATTCTGTTGTAAGTTGCCACGAGTCAGTTACAATATGGCAGCGTGCGCTTCTACCATGAAGTCCGAGGACTCCAGGAACAGGATCTCTCCTCCGACTTGATATTTCAAGTTGGGAAGGAACTCTTCTCTGCGGCAACACTAAAGGAGGAGCCTTGGGTTACTGATGTTCAAAAAAAAAGGTAAGCTTTTGGGTTTTGCTATACAGGTAGTCCTGGACTTACAACCATTCATTTAAGTGGCCATTCAAAGTTACAGCGGCGCTGAAAAAAAAGTGATTTAGACCATTTTTCATACTTACAATCCTTGCAACGTCCCTATGGTCATGTGATCAAAACCGAGGCACTTGACAACTGGCATGTATTCATGACAGTTGCAGTGTCCTGGGTCATCGGATCACCTTTTGCAAACTTCTCACAGGCAAACCTCAATGGGGAAACCAGATTCACTTAACAACTGTGTTCCTAACTTAACAATTGTAGTGATTGCAGTAACAACTTTGGCAAGAAAGGTCGTAAAATGGGGCAGAAGCCACTTAACACCTGTCTTGCTTAACAACAGAAATGTTGGGCTCAGTTGTGATCATGAGTTGAGTATAGAGTTGAGTATAGAGTATAAGCCATAGAACAGCCTTAAAAGGATAGTCTTTCTGAAGTGGTTTCAAATCCAAGATAAAAGATTGTCAGAAGGTCTAGCGCAGGGCTTCAAACTCCCGGCCTCTGGGCTGGATGCGTCATGCTCTGGCCCCGCCCACCCCAGTTTAGCAAAGGGGGGGGAAATTGCGATACATCACATGATGACGTGATGCTGCGGGTTTGACACCCCTAATCTAGCGTCTAAAAATCAACATCAACTGGAGAGTAAAATAGGCATGTGATACAGTTTCTTTATCACCATAGTTATTTATAAATTTCTCATTATACTTTTAAGTTAACATGCAGAAATCATATACAAATGTGAATCCTTTTCATCTTTCTTTCTTTATCATATTTATACAGCTGCCTATCTCACAAAACATGGTTCTGGGCAGTGTATTATTAAAAAAACCAAAAAAAAAAAAGTGACAACATTTAAAAAAATCACAATTAAAACATTAATATTATTATTAAAAGGCTGGGAGAAAGCATGAGATCTTTCCTGTCATGTGGTCCTGCATTTTTTATTAGCCATCTTTCTACTTCTGTGGCACTAGTTCCAAAATACTGGTGCTCATTCTCAATAAAATGTATGATCGAACAGGGACTAACAGAGGTTTACAGAATTACAAGCAGCCTTCTTAAAGGTTTTAAGGCAACCCTGCCACATTTCTCATGCTCAGATCATCTGGAAGTTTATTTACCAACCTTATAGTCGAAGCAAAAAAACAATCTGGGGAAATTAAGTCAAGGCTTTGAAGTCCCATAACATGTGGCCTCATTTCTGGCATCATTCTCTGCCTGCTTTTCCCCCTGCAATTATCCATCAGTGCAACCAGCTTAATAATATTGGCCTGGGCAGTCTTGTACTGACCCACAGAAATGTTTCTAGCTTGATGGAAAACAGAAGCTAGATTGCAGGCCACAAACAGAACTGAGCATTCACATCAGTGATGTTAGTTTATTTGTTTATAGCTTCACTCTTCTCCTCCCTGAATACATAGGCAACCCATAGAAAATAATGTCCTTTAAATTGTTTGGGGATCATGACAGAGCTTGTGTTTTGTGTCAGCAGTGTTTAGTTTAAAGAATCGGGGAAGGCTCGGAGAAGGTAGGCTGAAAATATACTGCTGACAAATCAAAGAAGAAGAAAAGGGGAGTTACACGTTTGTTACCCTTTTACTTCACATAAATCATCTGAAATTCATACCAACCCTTCTTACTTTATTTACAAATCCTGATGAATCTACAACATGATGGAAATAGGAGAGCACAGCCAATACCACCATCACCACCCCCAACTTCATTGCTGGCAAGTCACTGATCTGTGATTGCCTCTCTTTGCAATAGGCAATCCATCTTCTTTATAGGGACTATCTGCAGCTGGCCCCATCTGTGACATCAAAAATACAATTATTATAGCCAGAGTCCTCCTTCCCATTCTGAATTTCACCACAGCTTTTACTCCTCTCGGCTAAATTACTCAACCTTTCCCATCCCCCACCATGCACGCATATGGGGCCATGTTACAGGGGTGGGGGTTGGGGAGAGGACTCTCTTCTGCCTCTTGTGTGGTATAATCGTGGCTTTAGAATTAGCAAGTGTAATGGTGCTCTTATACGGAGGGAAATTGAAATTGATCATTTGACTCCATTGGTTAGGCAGGTGGAATTCAATCAGCAAAGGGCATGAAATCAGGGAAGGGAAGGGAAGGGAAGGGAAGGGAAGGGAAGGGAGGGAGGAGAGCTGAGCTAATTATTTTATTATAAATATTACCAGGGCTGGGCTGCTGGGGGTTTGCAGGGGTTCGGGAGAGCCCCTAGCTAAGATTCTGTGTAGTTCAGAGAACCCCCAATTCCCACTTCTGGCTGGCCCCATCTATCCTGCCTCGCCCCTTCCAGGAGTCTCCATGCGGCCTGTTTTGGGGTAAGTTTAGAGCGCCTGCGGAGGCTCGGGGAGGGCAAAAAACGGGCCTCCCGGAAGTTTGGGAAGGCTGGAAATGGACCCGTTTCCGGTTTCTAGAGAGCCTCCAGAGCCCAGGGAGGCTATTTTTGCTCTCCCAGAGGCTCAAGGAAAGCCTCCGGAGCCCAGGGAGGGCAAAAACGCCACCTCCCCAGCTGTGGTGCAAGAGGCCAACTAGGCCACACCACCATAGCCACGCCCACCCAGTAACCAGGCAGAGAACCCTTTGCTAAAATTTTTGAAGTCCACCCCGGAGTATGACTGTACTTCAGTCAAGTTCACTGAGTAAGAAAACAGGCATTTCTGAGGGCTTTGTGTCTGAAGGGGGAAAAAAAAAGGGTAATGTTGTCCATTTGCTGTATCGAAAGTGCTCTAAGTGTTTCTGAAGTTTTATCAGTTGTCAGGCTTAACTGCATCAGCCGCCCTTTTTTATTAAGGAAAAAAAATGTATCTATGAGAAACATCTAATTTTTAAAAGTCTCCTTCCTCCCCTGGCATTTCTAGAAGGTCAATTCTCAAGATGGGAGAATGTTTTTTTTTTTTTTAACCCTGAATGTACAGGAACATATAATGCAAAGGTGATGGCTCCCCTGCTTCCTTGTTTCCCAAAATTAGGTCTCAGAAAGTAATCCCTTAAAATGATTTAAGACTCTACTCCTTTGCTGCCATCTACTAGGCTGGATTCTGCAGCCCAGATATGGGTTGCTTCATTTACTAAACATCCGCTTGAGTGATCATTTGTCCCACACAGGCGAATAATGCTGCAGATTTTTTGAGCCCTCCCTATTTCCACCCAAACATATGTAACCGATGGCAATATTCCATCGGGTGGGCTTCAGCTTTCCTTAAAGGTTTTGCAAGCCACTGTTACGTAATGGTAGATCATAGATCTGAGGATCCTATGCGGTGCAGAAAGTCTTCACAGATGACAATGGACATTGCTTTACTTTCCAATCGACATTGCTTTATTTCCCAATGTCTCTATGTTTTTATAGGGTTTGAATGCTTAGAAGTGAAGGGTCTAAAGACCCACTATTGATAAAAGATGCTCTTTGAAGGAAAGATCACTGAAAAGTTGCCATTTTACCTGTTTTTGTTGCTTTATGTTATTATTGTTTAAATGCAGATGCAGATATAGATTTAAGGAGCTGGACTAGAAGACTTCCAAGATCCCTTCCAGATTCCAACATTGCAACTAATTTATTTTGAAAAAGGGAATCTTCTTTCCCTATGAGCCCACACTGATCCTTTGAAAGGGTCTTTCTTTCGACTCCTAAAATAGAAGGCATGTTTAGTGAAAGTGTAACAAGAAACCATTTTGCTAGTCACAATTTAGTTCTACTACCGTATTTTATGATGGCTTTTAACTGACTTGTTTCTTGTGGTAGGTTTTAGCTGTTGGGACTTATTGCTTAATCCCCTTATTTTAATCTTTGTAAGAGCCAATATATTTAATTCTTTTAATTTTTAAATATTGTATATGTGTTTTATATGTACATTTTATTCTGGCTGTTCACTGCCCCGAGTCCCTTTGGGAGAGGGGGCGGTATATAAATTTAAATAAATAAATAAATAAATTGCTTTCTTTTGACTGAAGAGGTTTGAATGGAGACGTTTGCATAGTATCAGTTATAATTATATAATAACTATCTGATAATTATTATAATAATTGTATATAATTATTAGCTCCCTTGAGCTCTGTTTTAGCAGACACAGAGGATTTAAAATCATGATAGGTATCTGTGCTAAACCACAGTGACACCAAAAATGAAGAAACATGATATGATGTCATGAGGCAAAACCTCTGTTTTCTACAGGTAGTCCTCGACTTACATCCACAATTGAGCCCAAAATTTCTGTTGTTAAGTGAGACATTTGTTAAGGGAGTTTTGTGCAATTTCTCTGATGACCCAAAGTGTAACACAAACGTAACAAAATCCAAAATGTAAATAAATGTCCTTTAATGCCTCCAACTTGACTACACTGTTCAATAATTCTCAGTTGGAGATAAAACGTACTCAAAAATAGTCCTCAAAAGAAAGCAATACAGTCCGAACTTAATGAGCAGACAGGTGAAATAAAAAAACTAAAACAAACTACAATGAAGGAATTTCCACAGGAAATTTCCACAGATCCTTTCCACAGGGCCAGGATAAGTAAGTACCAACTTCAAGGAGATAACAAGGCACAGTCTGTGGAAGGATGCCAACCAAGATAACTATAGCCCAAAGTAACACACACTTTGCTTCTGGCAACGCTGTGTTTTAACTGTCTCTCTTATATACTATTCTCCCCAGCTGCAACCAATGAGGGGAATCATGACCGCTTCCTCTCCCGTAAGCCACGTTGTTCCCTTCTCCGTTCCTCCTTGCGTGTCCTAGGATGCAGAGGGGATGGGCCTGGTTCTTCCTCTAACTGCCCAGCCGGCCTCTGCCCGTCCCCAGCCTCCTCCACAACTTCCGGAGTCACATCTCCACTCCCTGTCGGCTATTCCTCCTCTCTCTTGGAGTCAGTCTCCAACAGGGGCATGATAATTTCCTTGCCACAGTTGTTAAGTGAATCACTGCAGTTGAAAAGTTATTAGCACGTTTTTTAAGTGAATCTGGCTCCCCCATTGATTTTGCTTGTCAAAAGATTGCAAAAAATGATCACACGACCCCGCGACACAGCAATGGTCATAAGTATGAACCAGTTGCCAAGCATCTGAATTTTGCTCACATGAGCATGGAGATGCTACCAAGATTGTAAGTGTGAAAAATGGTCATAAGTCCCTTTATTCAGTGCCGTTGTAACTTTGAACGGTCACTAAATGAACTGTTGTAGATCAAGGACTACTTGTACATATCTTGTGGCATTGCCATTAAAGTATGAAAAGGGGGAAGACATTTTGTCACTGGCCCCCTTTACTCTCCTTATGGAAACCTGTGATGACTGTTATTAAAAATAGTGGAATAATCTATTATAAGAGACTCGTGGTTTTGCATTGGGCAAGAAAAGCAGTTATCTCTAGAAATCTCAGGAGCTAGTCCTCTCTAGAGCATACATCATGTTAAGTGTCCTTATGATTGTTTCTACTCACCTGGTAAGAAGGCCCAGCAGAGTGGGCTCGTTCCAGGTCCCATTGATACAGCAGTGCCCTGGAGAGGCCTATTCTGTGCATCCTTTCCTCTGAAGTCTCTGCAGTCCTGATGGACTTTACCACAAAGCCGTGAGTTTCAGAAAGACTTATGTTAGACTGGAATGTCATCTGCTCCCCAAAATGTCTTATGATTCAGTGTTTGGTTTTGTTGATTCCCAGGTATGGGTGCTTGGTAATTCCCTATTAATTATTTTACATTTTGTGAGTTGCTAGGGTTGCAGGCAGCTGTGATTAAAGTGGCCTGTAAGTTTGATTGATTAAATAAACAAAAATCAGTAGAGTAGAGTAGAGTAGAGTAGAGTAGAGTAGAGTAGAGTAGAGTAGAGTAGAGTAGAGTAGAGTAGAGTAGAGTAGAATAGAATAGAACAGAACAGAACAGAACAGAATAGAATAGAATAGAATAACAGAGTTGGAAAGGACCTTGGAGGTCTTATAGTCCAACCCCTGGCTCAGGTAGGAAACCCTACACCATTTCAGACAAATGGTTGTCCAATCTCTTCTTAAAAACTTCCAGTATTGGAGTGTTTAGAACTTTTGGAGACAAGTTGCTCCACTGATTAATTGTTTTAATTGTCAAATTCCTTCTTAGTTCCAGGTTGCTTCTCTCCTTGATTACTTTCCACCCATTGCTTCTTGTCCTGCCCTCAGGTGCTTTGGAGAATAGCTTGACTCCCTCTTCTTTGGGGCAGCCCCTGAAATATTGGAACACTGCTGTCATGTCTTCCCTAGTCCTTCTCTTCACTAGACTAGCCAGTTCCTGCAACCGTTCTTCATACGTTTTAGCCTCCAGTCCCCTTATTTTCCTTCTTGCTCGTCTCCAGTAAAATTTATCTTGGGGTGCATTGGCGTGGGGATGGGAAAAGAGAAACAGGCCTAAGCCAGCAAGATGCTACCTTGCAAGACTGCACAAAAGGCATTATTGTTCTTGCCTACCCAAAATGCTCCAACAGTGCAGCTTCTCAGCTCCGTGGCCCTTTGTTGCAGGAAGGTGTGACAGATGTTGTTTTAAATCCTTCTCACAGGCTGACTTGAAGAATCTTTGTTTCTTCCCTGAGTCTCATGTCAGGAGATTTTGTGTGGATGGGATCACAAGAACTCTTTGCAACTGTAGTGGGGGAATCATTTCCCACAGTCAAATATAGAGTAGTCTGTAAGAACAGCAAGCAAAAAGAAAAGGTGAATGGGTTTTATTCTTCAAAGAAGGTGAGATATTATTGGAGCCTGGAATGGACTACAGACAACCAATTTTGAGTTTTGCCATTCTATACCATTTTTAGAAGGAGGGAATACTTTAAAAAAGATAACTAGAGTAGTATATAAGACCTATGGAGGCTTGAGGTCAAATCATACCAAGAAGGTGAGTCTTGGGCATTGAGTCACAACTCTCTCCATCCCACCACCCCAGCAGACACTTAGTTTATCTGCATTATTACTGAAATGCATCTTCAGCAATTGCAAATCTGGCTCTTAGAGGAGCAAAACCTCCCATAACAAATTAGAAAAAGTATCTGGAGCACAGGGCTGAAGCAGATTCATAATCCCCTAGCTTCCCTTTGGGGCAATCTGATTGATTGCAAAGAGATTGCCAGGAAATCTTGGTGATCTCCTTGAAGAATTGCTGGTTGGCACTCAAAAAAAACCTCCCTTTTTCCTCAGTGAAACAAGCAAATTTGATGTCCTTCTCCAAGAGCCCTGGGAATGTAAATCCCTGGGACTTAATGGTTATATGACCTTTTCATTTTGGGCTATTCCAAGGTGCAAAAAATGGCATCTCTTCAGGCAGATTTGGCATATTAACTTTGAGGGAAAAACACTTCTAAGCAAATTACACATTTTATTATTCAGTATCCATCTCCACTGCCTTATTGTCCCAGCTTTCAACTTCTCCATCCCAAAGATTCTGGAAAAAAATTAAGGGCCTGGCAATTATTCCAAATTACAGTTAAATCTGATATTATTAATCCAAATGGATGCATAGAGCAGGGGTCTTCAAACTTGACAACTTTAAGACTTGTGGACTTCAATTTTCAGAATTCCTCAGCCAGCCATGAGGGACACCTCCATGGAGAGCTTTCCTATTAAGGTCATCACAAGTTATTTTCTAGTCTTTCCAAAATTATTGCAAAATGTAATTTTCTTTTCAACCATCTTTGATAGTGAGCCTTTCCCCTTCAACTATTTTTTAGAAAATATATGCTCTGGCCAACTATCTGGAAAAAGAGAGCAGAGAAAAGTAATCTAAGTAGTTAGAGGAAGCCTTCTCCCTTTTTTAAAATTCAGGCCCTGCCTCACAATTCCATCATTTCATTTGCAAGAGTTGTTTAGCCACAGCCATGGGCAAATTATTTTCAAATACTGGCATCACATATATAGGATGTCTTGGTTAAAAGCTTTTTCAAGAGCCCCAAGAAAACGTGGAATTCTAAATTGTGGTTTGATGATGAATGGGCAAATGGAAGGGCAAAGCTAATCAATAGTTTCATACAAAATGAAAGCTTTGAGCTCTCTCTCTCTCTGACTTACTGTATTGGAGAGGGAAATCATCTAAGTCAGTGTTTCTCAACCTTGGCAGTTTTAAGATGGGTGGACTTTAGCTCCCAAAATTCTGGGAGTTGAAGTCCACCTATCTTAAAGCTACGAAGGTCGAGAAACACTGATCTAAGTCCTTTGAAAAAAGGAAAAAAGATGGCAGTGCAAGAGACCAATTGAGAGGAATTTGGCCCAATTATTAAAGAAAAAAAAAAGCCCCAGTATATTGGAGTTTCATGGCCCCTTTGTTTCCACAGCCTCTTTTCTGTGTTGTGATCTAGGGGAATGGGCCCATTATTTTAGAAGATTAGATCACTGTCTATGAGTGTCTCCAGCTTTTAGCAGAAAAATACACATTATGGCCATGTGGTGAATTCTAGGTGGCTATATAAATTGGAAAGCAGTGTTCAGCTCAGTCTCAGAAAGAAACTTCTAGGAGAAACTGACTGCCTCATCTACTGACTGGCAACTTCTCATGCTAATTATGAAGTTGCACAAGAACAAAGCCACACAGATTCAATGCATTTCAGAGCACTTTGAACATCCAGAGCCCAAAAGAAAGAATTATGTTTTGTTTTGCTATTGGTTTGTGCATTGCTAATGTTTCTATTATTGGTATGGTACTTAGATAATTGCTTGCATCAGAGCAGCATATGAATGTAATTAATTAAACAAACAAATCACTTCCATATAAGAGACTACTTGACATGTGCATGCTGTTATGAAAGTCAACATTGGCTTGAGGGAAACTACCTTTTAGTTTTGTTTTTTACTTCTTAATTTTTTGATTAGAAAATGAAGAGTAGTCTACACATAGAATTATTACTTTTATTACAGGTAATCCTTGATGTACGATCAGTCACTGAGCGACTTATGACCCACTGAGTGACTTATGACCCACTAAGCGACTTATGACCTGAGGTACTTATGACCCAATTTCAAAGTTACATCAGCCACAATAGACATATCCCATGGTCACGTGGTTATATTTTGGACAACTGGCTCATCTTTACGAACATTTATAGTACTCTACAGTCACATGACAGTGATTTTTGACATTTTTTGCTAATTTTTGGTGTTTCATTTTCTGGAAAAAATAGCTATTGGATAAAATGAATTCACTTAATGACCACCATTAAAAAGGTGATAAAATTGGGCATGGTCATATAATGACTTGTTCAATGACTGCAACAACTTATGGACCATAATTCAGGGCTCAATTACAATTGTTAGTTGAGGACTACCTTTATTATTATTACCAGTGGAACATTAAAAAAAAGAAAAAGAAACTAAAGGCTTGAGTTTGACTGCCCAAAAGCAAGCTACCCAAAGCAATGCAGTCAAGGCCAGAATTGAAACATCATCAAATGATTTAAAATGCTGATTGTGCAGAGGAATCAGAAAAAAAGTAGATCATAAACTCAACTCAGCAAGATTGTACAAACAGATTATAAACATCATAACACAATCGCCAAAATGATTCAGTGGAACACATGTAAAAATTATAATGTACCAGTAATAAAAAAAAGTTGTGGAAACAAACAGTTGAAAAATTAGAAGATAAAAATATTGTAGGATTTCCAGGTACAAATTGATAAAGACTTGGCTTATAACACAATGGATTTAACTGTGGTTTAATTGAAAAGAAGAAAGTTTGGATAATTGATGTGGCAAATATTAGGGCAGTGATGGCGAACCTTTTCAGCACCGAGTGCCCAAACCAGAACGCGTGTGCATGTGCAGGCATGCGCATGCCGGAAACCCAATGACAAGCTGGATGTCTGGTTTTTGGCCATTTTCAGGCTGTTTTTTGGGCTGTTTTCAAGCTGTTTTTTGAGCCGTTTTCTGGGCCATTTTTGGCCCCAAAACCAGCTGGAAAAGGGCCCGAAAAACAGCCTTTTTGGGGTGGCGTTTTCTGCACTCCAGCATCCGCAAAGACCAACTGGCTGGTGCCAAAACTCAGAAGAGCAGTTGGCAACGGAGCGCATGCCCTCTGAGAGGGCTCTGGGTGCCACCTCTGGCATGCGTGTCATAGGTTCACCGTCACAGTACTAGGGGATAGTAGAAAAGAAGATAAAGAATTGGAGAAGATCACAAGTATCAAGATCTGAAAATCAAAGTCAAAAGATTACAGCATAAACCCACTGTAGTGATCCCTATGGTTATCAGTACACTGGATGCCATACCTAAAAGTCTTGAGCCGCGCTTAGAACATCTCCACATTGACAACATTTCCATCTGTCAATTGCAAAAAAACCACCCTGCTTGGATTTGCACATAAACTACACAGATACATTACAACATCCTAGGTTCTTGAGAAGAACTCTTATGTGTATGAAGGCTACCATCAGCTAAAGAACTTGCTGCTGTGATTCCACATTGTTACGTACATAATAATAATAACATCCCCTTTTCTCTTTCTCTAATCACAGCAGAGTTATTCAGCAAAACTGTTTGCCCACAATCTCAATTAGATTTAAAGAAACTACTACTTCCGCAAATGCTCTGGGGTTTAGATAAATTCATCGACAATACAAAATCCTATCAAAAACTATTAACCGTGGCAGGGGAGGGTGATGTAAACAGAATAGACTTTTTTCTCGCCTTAAGAAATTTGAGGCTTCTGGATGCTGCTCCTGGGGAACAGATGACAGAGAAGAGGCCTTTCCATTTTGTGACCTGCCTGTGGGCTTCCATGAAGTCTTGTGGGGCCACTGTGACAAGAGGAGTTGAAATTGAGGCCTTCTGAGTCTGATGCAATGGGTCATTCTGATATTGTTTCCAGGCCCTTTTCTGTGTGTGCATGCATGTGTGCAAGGGTATAAAACACTTCCAGATTTTATTAGCCTTGTGAACCACTTCGCCTTGCCTTTTGTCTCCTACAAGCACCAGCCGTCTAACCTTTAATCTCCCTCTGCCCTTGGACTACCTCGCCTCTGTTCCTGTCTCTTGGGCCCTTGGCCTTTTCCCTCCCCACCATGATCTCTGACTAGGAAACGCCCCTTGAACAGCACCCCGTATTCTCCA
Source organism: Bungarus multicinctus (assembly GCA_023653725.1). Lineage (NCBI taxonomy): Eukaryota > Metazoa > Chordata > Lepidosauria > Squamata > Elapidae > Bungarus > Bungarus multicinctus. The sequence continues at coordinate 140,267,289 of CM042834.1, forward strand.
GGGTCCTTTCCATCAGCAGCTACAAATCAGGCATAAAAACACCTGTAGGGGGAGGACATCCAGTGTGGCAGTGCGAGAAGGAGGGGACAACCCAACTTTGTCTCTGCTGCCCCACCAGTTTTCGGAAGAAAATGGGGGAACATTGATGGGGAGCGAGATCCAGGGCTCGATCTTAGCCTCCTGGGTCCATATTCAGGGTGGTAGGCTGGACAATATAGGCCCAGAGATCAGCCCAGCAATCTTTCTGATCTCTCTTCCTCCTATCCCTCCAAAAATTTATGTCTGCTACATTGTTTGCTACAAAGAGGCTACTGTATGGGTTGGAGAGCTCATTAAAAAGGCAAAGCAGTGCGACCACCGGCTCCCTCCCTCTCGTAAATCTGTTGGTCACGCTAAATGCTTGCAGCCTCTGTGTCCCTCCCAACTTCACATGCTCTGCACCCCTCCCAGAGCAGCTTGGCGTGGGGGTTTTTTATTCATAGTGCAGGGAGGCCAGAGTAAACCACTTTTGTTATATTATTCATGAGCAGAAGCACGAGATCCCACCAGAGCTGCCTCTGTGCATGTGTCCCTGTAGTTGGAATTTGGAGGATGAGTGGATTGGTCGCTCCCCTTCTTGATTATGTGGCTCTGGGGAGAGAGTAAAACTTGGCTGTTTAGATTATTTAGTCACTCAGCTTTGGTGCTGGGGAATCTTTTGGTGCAAATAGAGAGATCACATTGTAAACTAACGTCTTCCAGAATTATAGACTCACATTAGTTACGCCAAAATAAAATTAACTGGACACTTGTTATAAATATTTATAAAATGAGCTGTAAGTCTACGTTGATAAATTCTAAGGTAATATTTACTACTAACATTAACAATGAACACATATCCTTTTAAAGCCAAATAGAATAGCTTATGGCAGAACTTACTGCTTTATTTAGAATAGAATAGAATAGAATAGAATAGAATAGAATAGAATAGAATAGAATAGAATAACAGAGTTGGAAGGGGCCTTGGAGGTCTTCTAGTCCAATCCCCTGCCGAGGCAGGAAACCCTACATCACTTATTGCAGGGGAAGTCAGGGACCCCAAACGCAGGGCTTGCTCTATAAGCCAGAAAGGCCAGGCCAAAGAATCTTGCTTCTCTTAAAAATTCATTTTGAGAGCCTTAGCAAATGGAATTGCCTCTTGGTAGTCCTGCAATTACTGGGGCTTACACGGTGAATATGTGGGAACTTATGGAGAGAAGGCATATAGATGTTGGAGCAGGGACTGGATGTATGCTGAATATCACTGCATGTCTTGAACAGTCCCCAGTGACCCATCTCCCTAATAGGATCTGTTGCCATCTTTTTATCAAATGCAAAGCTACCCTGCAGCACGAGCATCATTGGCATCATTTCAATTTTCCATAGCGCTTCAAGCATGACAGCAACAGATCAAACCTTCTGAAAATCTGTAATCAAAATGAATATTAAATTCTATATTCTGGGTAGAATACCCAACAGTAGTTCCAAACAGTATTTAATATTTCTTACAATGGTAAGTCTTTCAGTCTTGCAGTTTGACACACTCCAATACTTTTGATTAAACAATGTCATCTATCAGGACTCCAGAAGCAGACCCTTTCTGTAGCAATGCCTCCCCTCCAGAATGAGGTTCTCCCCGAATATCTGGATGATCTCCACTCTTGCTATTCAGAAGAATGGTGAAGATCTAGCTGTTCGCTCTGGGTCTTTGGCAAGGGAAAGGGAAACCCTTCACTTCGTTGCCCTTGCCATCTTTTATTTTTCTCCTTCCTTGGTTTTATTTTAATTTTTTTGTTGGGTTAGTTGGAGCTGCTCAAAGCTGTTGGAAGTCAGGCAGCCTACAAGTTGAATACATTATTATGGTTGGTCGCACAGTCAGCCAAAGGTTTAGGTTGGATTTGGCATTTTTGCCTACCCATCGAGTCCTTCCCAAGGACCTGGGAGAGGCAAATGTTGCTGTTTGAGGGTGTTTAGAGGTGTTGTCACAGGATGTAAGCTGTTCCAAGTAAAACTGCCTTTTGCAATTGACCTATGGTTGATTTTGTTAATGAGGATGGTGTTCAAGTGGAGCTCCAGATGTTTTGGGATTGCACCCAAGAGACCTGTTACTAATGATGCTACCTTTGCTTTCTTTTGCCACAGTTGTTCTACTTCTTTGTAGTTTGTGATTTTTCTCCAGTTCTTTTTCTTCTATTCTGCTGTTTGCAGGTACTACAACATCCACTATCGGGGCTTTTTTTTTCTTTCTTATCAATAATTATTAAAGTTGCGATGCTGTGCAGCAGATGCTTGCCTGTTTGACTTCTAAAGCTCCAGAGCACTTAGCTTTTTCATTTTCTATTACTTTGTCTATTTTGTGGTCCCGCCAGTTCTTTAATATTATTATTATTATTATTATTATTATTATTATTATTATTATTATTATTAATAATAATAATAATAATAATAATAATATTATTTGTCTTAATTTGTGCTCCATTGTTATTATCCTACCAGTATGTCACTTGCAGTTAGAAACATTTTTAGACTTGCAACTGATGGGTGCCTAATCCCAAGGGAGGGACATTGAATTAAAGTGACTGTTCTGCACAAATTAAACTCTGCTTTTGAAATTTGCAAATTGCTTTGACAAATTCTTTGATGCAAAAGGTGAAGTTTAAAAAATGTGTGGGTTTTTTTTTAAAAAACTCTGATATTTCCTCCCCTTCCGTTTCCTGTTATTAAATTGTGCCAACAGTCCCTAGATATTTCTGAAACAAGATTGGTCATTCCTTTCTAAAGAAGACAAGGAGACTGCAGGATTCACACAACAGCTGCAGGAAGGTGAATGCAGGAGCCCATTCATTCTGCTGCACTTTGCCCATAACCCAGGCCTGACCTGGTGCTAAGAGGGATGAGGTTAGAGGAGACACCTCCTGGGATCTAAATCAATCCCCCAACTTCCCTTCTTGCCTGAATTATTGTGCCCTTTTTGTGAATGGTGATGACTAAACACTAAAGGGCAACTGACCTCAAATAAGACCACCAGATTCGCTGTTTCCACCACACCCTGATCAAAAGATGAAAGATCAGGTCTTTAATTCCTGCATACATTTGTCCATGATTCTCTAAGTGCACCTTACTCTCTTCTCAATAATAGTTTCATCTTACATCTCCAATCTCCAGCAGAGGTGTGTGGTGGGAATGTGTATGTGAAATCAGGGAGAAGAGAAAGTTGTGAACTAGAATAGAGGTACTGTAAAAATAATGCCTGTTTTCATGTACTATTCTGATGAACATGAATTTTCCATAAATTAAGAAGTCTGATTAAAATGGATGCTCTTGAGCTAGAACAAGGGTGTCAAACTCATGGCCCGCAGGCTGGATGCATCATGTGCTGGCCCCACCCCCTGGTTTAGTGAAGGGGGAAAAAGTCCCAATACGTCACATGACGCCTCCATGACAACGTGAGTTCAACTCCACTGAGCTAGAGGAATAGAGTATAACCATAACTACAGATTTGTGAGCATCAGCTTCTAGCGAGAGAAGCATAAGATTGCAAGGAAAAGCTCCTTAAGATGGAAGAACACCCCACTTGTGAATATTACTCCTGAGTGGCTTTGCATTCCAAGTGAGTTCAATGCATGCCGGCTTTGCATTCCAAGTGAGTTCAATGCATGCTGAAAGTATAAAGCTCCCTATATGGGAAACGATGTTGGAAACAAAATACCTGCCTCGCATGTTTTGTGACCATCTATCTTGAATCCTGCCCTGGATGGACCAGGAATTATCTTTCTGGTTTTTGGCTAAATTTGTACTTCTGCATTTCTTGTATTTTCTGGATTGGATTGGATTGGATTTGTCCGGCTTGGCTAAATTTTTATGCAAAAAGCTCCAAGTTATCAATCGAAGTTTAGAGGCCAAGATCAAACACAAGAAAAAGCCCAACACTGCAATAAATATGAGTTTTTTAAAAATTGCAAGCAAATTCTGAAACAATTAACAGTTAACAATTAATAGCATCAGGGAGTAACTAGGAGACTTCTAAGTGTGATAGCTACTGCACTGGTAAAAATATTGTGACCCTCATAGAAGTTTCTGTAGAGTAGCCACCCAAAGTTTCTCTTCAAATTGTAGTAACTTCTGCCTGGTCTTCTGCCTGCTTGTCTTGTTCTTCTGATTGCCTAGGAGGAGCTTAATCTAACGTTACTACGTTTTCCTCAATTCTGCAAAACTTAAGACAGCACATCTTTTTTTTCTGAGAGGGACACTATTCAACAGGCAGAAAGGTTCCCTAAGGATATTTTTCTTAAGAATAAATAGAAAGGAACTTGTTTTGATATGTGGACATGTAGAATTTCAGATAATTAAAACCCATTTTCACACCATGTTAGATAAGGCAGTCAAAACAAAAAACCCTAGCATGAGTTAGGACTGATGGACTATGTTCTCATAGAAAGCAGTAGCCCCACCAAAACCACTAAATGGCAGATGATGAGAAGAGACATAGACAAAAGAGGAAGCTGAAGGGAGTGAAACAGCAGCCAGGCTTAATGTGGCATTTAACACAGCGAAAACCTAATCCCATTCCACTAATCCCTTATAGCATCTTCTAACACCATCCAACATCACAGTGCCAATATACAGTAACAGTAGCAAGGTCAGATTTCATAATGACTCAACATAGACTTCTATAAAGCCTTTGATTCAGTGGTACACAACAAACTACTCCTAAAACTAAAATCTTATGATATCTCTGGACAACTGCATAATTGGATAGAAACATTCCTGTCAAACAGACAACAAATGGTCAAGATTGGGAGTGTCCTATCAAATTATGTAGCTGTCAATAGTGGTATCCCCCAAGGCAGTGTTCTAGGACCAACTCTCTTCATACTCTACATAAATGATCTCTGTGATCATATTAAGAGCAACTGTGTTCTCTTCGCTGAAGATGTAAAGCTATTCAACACCACAGATAATACTGCTACCCTTCAAAAAGATCTTGACTATGTATCAGAATGGTCAAACAAATGTCAACTTCAAATCTCAATAAATAAATGTTCTGCCTTACATATTGCAAAAAAAATCAGAAAATAAAATACAAGCTGAATAGTCAACACCTTGTTGATGATCCAAGCTCTATAAAGGACCTTGGAATACTCATCTCTAATGATCTAAGTGCTAGAGCCCATTATAACTACATAACCAAAAAGGCATTAAGAGTTGTTAACCTAATCCTATGTAGCTTTTTCTCTGGTAATATCACACTACTAACTAGAGCATACAAAACATTTGCTAGACCAATACTTGAATACAGCTCATCAGTCTGGAACCCTCATTACGTATCTGATATTAACACAGTTGAGAAAGTCCAGAAATATTTTACAAGAAGAGTTCTCCACTCCTCTACTTGTTGTAGAATACCTTATGCCACCAGACTTGAAATTCTAGACCTAGAAAACCTTGAATTATGCCGTCTTCGGTCTGATCTAAGTATGGTATATAAAATCATACATTGCAATGTCCTACCTGTCAATGAATACTTCAGCTTCAACCATAACAACACAAGAGCAAATAATAGATACAAACTCAAGGTTAACCGCACCAAACTTGACTGCAGGAAATATGACTTCAGCAACAGAGTGGTCAATATCTGGAATACTCTACCTGACTCTGTGGTTTCTTCCCCAAACCCCAAAAACCTTAACCTTAGACTGTCTACTATTGATCTCACCCCTTTCCTAAGAGGTCTGTAGGGGGCGTGCATAAGCGCACCAACGTGCCTACCGTCCATGTCCTATTGTTTCTTTTATTTTTTTCTTATATGTACCCATTTCATGTATTCATAACTATGTATATACTTATACCTATTATCTTGTAAGCGATTGACAAATCAAATAAATAAATACAAATAAATAATAAACAGTGATGCTATAAGCTGTATAGGTTACAAGTGGGATAATGGCCTAAATGAGAGAGAAAGAGAAGAAAGGAATGGAAGAGGGAAGTAGCCAGATTTCCAGAAAGACAATTGCCTCAGGAGAGCTCTCTTCATTGTGCAGAGAGCATGCCTAATTCCATATAGTTTTGTGCATTTGCCAGCTGATACATTACCCCTCTTCCATCAATCACACAGCCCTACCCCTTTTAAACATCCAAAATGTAAGAAATATGGATCCATCCTGATTTAATTTTGGGTTTTGTTTCATTTCAAGAACAGATGACATTCACCTTTAGAAAGCATATTCTCTCCTTTAGTTGACATCCTCCACTATACAGCTCTTCGTTAGCATTTGAGTCGATCCTGTTTAAATCATTTGCCCCCAGAATCCTTGCTCCTGGAAAACACCCTTGGATACATTTTTGCTTCCACAAGTCTTGTTCAGAGGTCTATATCTGGCATCACAGTGAATATAAAGCTTGCATTTTGTTAAGAATTTATAGTAGCAGACTTCCCTTGCAATCATTCCCATACATGGCCAATTTGTGAAATATTCTGCAAATCACCAGGCAAATAGGTCTAAGTACAAGTAGAAAAATACACAGACTTGGGGATAGGGATGCTAGTAATTTGCTGTGTGTGTGAGAGAGAGAGTGTGAGGAGAAGGTGAAAGGATCTTCATTGATTTACGCATTGCTTACTGCTCCGGGGCAGACACTCAACTATTGGCCAGCTTGAAATTAAAAAAAAAAGAACACTAACTGAACAGCATTCTCTATCATCATCTATTTGCTAGTTCAAATTGATTCAGCATTAACAATGATTGGTTAATGTTATTCCTTGCAAGATCCAAACGTGCAAACCAAAAACAATACTTGCTGAAATCATATGAATTCTGCAGATACTGAGGACAATTAGAAAAGTCATAGGTTGCTGCTTTCAAAATGTGATGTGAATAATTGGCAGATGGAAAGACTCATGCCATGGTCATATCTCAACTTGGCCTATTTTCCATTATCTAGTAGGTAGTTTTGCTGATGTACTCTAGGACAGCCTTCCCAAATCTGAAATATTTCCAGATAGAGCATCTATAACCTCAAGAATTATCTGGAAGGTATGAGACTGAAATCTAGAACCAGGCAATGCGCTAAAGATTATAACTGATCAACATTACTGATACATAATGCTTTTTGCAGATGCTATTTGAGAATAGTTTCCAGGTATTCATTATAATGAGTATGTGCACCAGCCCTGTTATGTGTACTTATAGCTTCTAACGTGATGCATTTAGATTCATGCCATCCTTTTTGCTCCTTATAACCATAAAATGGCCACTTAGCAAAAACCTCAGTATTTCCTCTGGGCAGGAGCTGTGACCTCAGGTTATGAGGTTTCACTGACCTCATAGGGGCCCCCAGCTGGAAAAGGAGTGTCCAAGGATGACAAAGGGAGCCAGACAACATGACTAGTCCTGCAACCAGCCAGCCAGAGTACTAAATGTAGAATATCAGAGCTGATCTTAATCTAAGGTTATTAATCCCATCTTTCCCACCATGTTGGCACTAATGGGAGTCTTCCTCCTCTTACTGGCCACATACACTTCCTACATTAAAATGGCAATAAGTGGTCCAGCCACCACCATCTTGGGTAGCATCTCGGAGCTCCTGAACACAGAAGAATGCCATGAGCTCTACCTTCTACTTGCCATCACCCAGAAAGATGCAGAACTATCGGAGGAGAAAGAACTGGTTCCTTCTAGCCAATGGCAAGACATCTCCAACATGGACCAGTGCAAAGAAAGTCTAGGCCATTGGCTGGAGATGCAAAAGGGCTTCATTGACTGGGACCGCCTGGCTCGAGCTCTCCGACAAATTGGGCGCCCTGATGTCTCCAGGGAGTTGAAGAAGAGCATCATTAAGAACAGGAGTTTGGAACCAAAATGGAATACGGAGGAAAATCAAACAGGAGCGGCCCCCAAATCACTTTTAGTGATTGAAAACAGGGCGCCCCTCCGTAGAAGCCGTCAGGGCCCCATCCAGAAGCCCAGAAAGGTTTTTCTGAAGGAGAAGAGTTGGAGCTTGAAGACTTTCTTTCAGAAGTGGCTCCCGTTTCCTTTACACCACTTCACTCTGCAGCAGTATGTTGGCCCAGCTGCGCGGATGCTCATTGCCAGTTTCCTGGCTGGACTGGTCCTGTGGCTCTTTTCTGTCTATTACATCATTTGCTGGAACTTACGGCAATGCCTCTTTGCCAGTGGCGTTCATTACAATGGAACCCCAGCTCGGCAGAACATGAACCTGACTGTGATTTGGAATCATCAATCTGGAGAAGATTCTTTGGAGGATCCAGATACCTCTGAGGAGGATGAGGTTATCGAGGAAGAACATTAACCCAAGAGGCTTTCAGTGAAATCTGCAGGAAAGTTGATTTCATTAAATAAATTGCCATGTGAATCTTTCGATTGTGCCCGACTCAGTTGTCAACCCGGGGGATTCTACCATGTGATGCTTTCTAGACGTTTGGGATGACCACAGCCATCAGCCTCAACCACCACAATAGGAGGATAGGCAATATAATTTAAAACATTTGAATGGCACCATGTTTGAGAAATTACAGCTACAAAATCAGAGCATACACTGAGGCTGTTTTGTGATGCAACTGCAGATGTGAAGTCAAGGCAAGTGTGGTACGAGTTTTGACAGCAACACAGAGAGAGTAAGTCATGTATTGAGAAGTATTCAATATCAAATTTGGTGGCAGTAGAAAGATATTGTTGTCACTTTTTTTATGCTTGCAGCCTGGCTTTGCTATTCACATTCTACTATAATTTTTACTTGAGAAGGGAAAAGCAACATATAATATGTCATGCAGAAAGTATATGATTCTTTGCATATTTGTATCATCTATCTATCCATCATCCATCCATCCATCCATCCATCCATCAATCTATCTTATATAGCAGAAAGATAGACTGCAGAAAGTATGTAATTCTTTGCATATTTAATCATCTGTCTGTCTATCTATCTATCCACCCACCCACCCACCCATCCATTCATAAATCCATCTATCTTATATAGCAGAAAGATAGATGGCAGAAAGTATGTGATTCTTTGCATGTTTTATTTACCTGTACAGGATGCAGGATATGGGTTGGCAATGGGGGCAGAAAAACTCATGCCAGAACAACAACAGCAGTTCAACAGAGCAGAGGGGGGAGGCCCTATGGTAGCATTTGTGCAATTCAGTTAGCTATAAATCTCAGTTAATGGACAAGTGCAATATACACAGAGATACACCATCATTTCATGAAGATTTTATTGTTGTCATTTATCAAAGAGTCACTTGTTGAGATGAGTAGCTTTGCAAAATTGATTACACTAAAACAAAGTTTAATCCAGAAAAAGCACCATCCATCTTGGATCACATTAATCCAGATGGGCTCATACACCAGGGATACAAACCAGTATCCATTTAAGGGTTAAAGGGTGCAATAAGGCAATAATCTCAGGTAAAGAGCAGGGGATGGAGACAGATGTTGAAAATGGCACCATGCCCACTAGTGGAAATTCACAGCTGAATCTGACATATGGACCTAGTTTACTGGAACATTTGTTTTGTTCGGTGTTACTTTTCAGAGTTTTCAAGTTCAAGAGACTGAGTTCAAGAAAGCAGAGATATGTCCCTTCCTCACGTAGTGTTTTCCGTGTCATAATCACTTTTCCTGAAGCTGCTGGAAAGTCCACAGGAATGTAGTATAAGGTGTGATCCTTATACACAGCTCACATGCAGATTTAGGGGCAATTCAACTAGGAAGATAATATGTACTTCCTGCAAGTAAGAATGCTATTTCGCCTACTACCTGTGGCTTTGCTCCAGTCATTCAAAGTACTCCTTAGAAACCCCAAGAACATCAGCAGCAGTAAAATGAACATAAAAACAGAAATATGGAGGCTACTGAATCCCATGTCATGTGGCCTTAAAAGTCCAGCAACTTTCTTGGGAGTGGCTGGTGGAATACATTTCCATATGGCAGTACTTCCCATGGAGATCACAATAATGGCTAAATCTAGCAGGGATGCTGAACACGTGGGAACTTGTACATTGTGTAGCATGAGGGAAGGACAGCTGGTAGTTGCCAGAAGGACAGAATCATTGGGGGAAGGCAATACGTACTTCATTCCACATTGCATAAATAAACAAACAATGAAGGAAAAGAGACATATCAAATTCATAGGGGAATTGTGCAACAGTCTGTCATCCTCTTACACTTATTGGGCTAGTGATTTTTATGTTAGTCACATGCTTCAGAAGTAACTGCAGCCCTTGTGCATTTTCCAAGATGTGGCTGACTCTAAGAGATTTATAATCAATCAACTCCACCTTGTGGTTTGTTTGGAGAGACAGGAAGTGCACTAGATAGATAGATAGATAGATAGATAGATAGATAGATAGATAGATAGATAGATAGATAGATAGGTAGGTAGGTAGGTAGGTAGGTAGGTAGGTAGGTAGGTAGGTAGGTAGGTAGGTAGGTAGGTAGATGATGGATGAATGGATGGATGACAGACAATTTTTGAGTGCTTTGGACATTATTTAATATCAACTTTTTTAAAGCTATTCAAAATCTGTTTGGTATAATATTAGCACTGTGGGTTTGTTTGTTTATTTGCTTGCTTATTAAATTTATATGCCACCTATCTCACTATCCAAAGATATTGCTCCATTCTCGTGGCATTTCACAAATGTATAGTTCTTCATCTGTATCACATCAATCCTAACAACTACTTTGCTGTCATAAGGGTGATTATCAACTTCAACAGTCTTTCTTGCCTTCATAAGTCTCAGTTAAATCCCAGGAGGAAATACCACGAGGAAACCCTTTTCAAGCAGAGTGAGGGAGAGACTAACATGAAACAACAGTGGCAGCATCCTTACTGATTGTCCGCATGAAAAGAAGCTCAGAAAAACCTTCAAAAGGAATCCTAAAAGACCTTGGAAAAAAGTTAGAAACATGATATCTCACGTACAGGAAGAAAACTTTCTGGTTTTTCAACATGTACCCTTAGTATATATAGGTATCTTCCTTAGATGTGGTTTGCAAGATAGCCTTCAGATTAGATATCCTAATATAATAGTCTAAACATGCTTGGAAGGCTTTGGTTGTGCTTGTAGCAAATATCCCTCAACTAACTTTGTCCTTTGTCCTTATCGTGTGTGTGCGTGTACGCGCGTGTGCGTGTGCACATGCGTACATGCATACATATGTGCATTTTTTTGTATGTGTATACACTGTATATTGATACATAGTGATATATAAACTATGTGACAGTTTTAATGGATCAAAGTGATAATGAGCAATGGAAATCAGTATCCATAAATCCATTAGGTTACAGCTATGACACATGGAGGACTGTGATCTGGAATGTAAGATGAGTAAATTATAAATTGGCACATACAAAGTACCATAGGAAATGAATAAAAGAATAATAGATACATATGCCGTATGCCTTTGAAATAAAATGAAAAGGAACAAAAGAAAGGGGACGGTGTAATACAACAGATCTGAAGGATCTGATCTTATGGCATAGAGTTGATAAACATGTGAAAAGATTTTATTTATTAACACACTCACACACATACCTCAAATAAATGAAAAAATAGGTTTCATTATGAATTACTAATGTGTGTTAGTAAGTTTGATTTTGGGCCATGTGACTTTTATAGATGAATAGGGAAATAGGATCTGTAGGCTGGTTGTTGTTGCCTGTTACACTCCAGTGAATGGTCATAATAAAAGAAACAGAGGAATTTGTTGGGGGGGGGGGGGGAGGATTAAACACAGATAGTCCTCAGCTTATGATCACAAGTGAGCCCAAAATTTATGTTGCTAAGTGAGAAATTTATTAAGTGAGTTTTGTCCCATTTTAGGACCTTTCTTGCCTCCACTATTAAGTGAATCATTGCAGTTGTTAAGTTAGTAACACGGATGTTAAGTGAATCTGGCTTTCCCATTGATTTTGCTTGTCAGAAGGTCCCAAAAGGGGATCATGTGACCCCAGGATCCTGCAAACGTCATAAATATGAACCCAGTTGTCAAGCATCCAAATATAACTCGCATGGCCAGGAGGGTGCTACAATGGTCATAACTGTGAAAAACAATCACAAGTCATTTTTTCAGTGCCGTTGCAACTTCAAGCTGTAATATTCTCAATGAGTTCCTCCAGGGGAAATGATTATTCTACTAGGTGAAATGAATAGATAGATATGAGATGGTACAGAAAAAGTTACTGAGCTATTTGTTGACTCCAGAATAAATAAGAATGAAGACTGTTAAGTATTTGCTTTTTAAAAAAACCCTGCATAGTAGAAGAAGATCAGTTCAGTTCAAATTCACGGTTTAAGTTATAGACATGATAAAGTGCCAAATAGACATCTATGACCATGATTCAATCGATTCCTTATGATGAAAGAGCGAGAGATTTAGTGAAGGATAATCGGGATGACAATGATAGTTCTGAATGGGGCAGGTTTTTTTTAAAAAAAATAGCATCAAGACTTGCATCCGGAAAGAAAAAGGAAGAAATGAAGAAAACAAAGAATGAAAGAACAATCAATGCAGGACAAGAAGATGTATGAAAAAGTATTAGAAGATAATTTTCCAACAGAATGAATGGGAAATGAATATTAGGCAAAAAAAAAAAAAAAGGATGCAGAAGCTGTTTTGGCATAAAGTAAAAATTATCCTACAAACAGCCATAAAAACGCATGGTGATGTGCTAACGGGTAGTTTTTTTAAAAAAATGAGAGAGAGGATTGTGTAGATAAGGAAAAAAAATGGGTGTAATAGAATCAGGAAATGCTGACAAAATGATGACATAGAAGTTTTGTAAATAATTAAAAGCCAAGACGAATGCTGTAAGAATGGATACTTAAGAAAGGTGCATAGTAAAACAAGAAGATATAAACTCTAGAGTGAATGGGTGTCGAGTGCATATAGATTGGTGTAAAAGGAGTGAGCCCTATGCGGGGGGGGAGTATATTGCAGTCGTTTGCTCATAGAAAGACAATGAATGAGGAAGAAAGGACAAGGCAAAGAAAGGAGAGAAGAATGAGTCGTGGTGGCTCAGTGGTTAGAATGCAGCATTGCAGGCTAATTCTGCCGGCTCAAGGTTGACTCAGCCTTCCTTCCTTCCAAGTTGAGTAAAACGAGGACCCAGATTATTGGGGGCAATAGGCTGACTCTGTAACCATTTAGAGAGAGCTGTAAAGCACTATAAAGTGTATGGTACATGCATCTAATTGCTATTGCTATGAGAATAGAGAAAGACAGACAAAGTAACAATCAGATTGCGTTGATAAGAATCTGAAAAAGTGAATAAGTGACTAAATAAGTGAATGAATATTTGATACAATGAGAGAGCTGTCAATTAGAGTGAACACTGTATTTGCTCATGTTGCGATAAATGGAATGTTTGATTTTATTGTACGTATATAAATTTATTTAATAAAGTATTTTAATTTTAAAAAAGAATCTGAAAAAGGAGAGGAGAACAGAAGTCAATCTAAGAAGGGGGATATATATGTGGCATATGTATGCATGTTTGCAAGGACAAAAACGATGAACTGGTCTGATATAAAATTTGTGGTTTTTTTCAGAGCCAGCTTGGTGTTGTGATTAAAGGCACTGGGGCTAGAAACTGGGGGATCAGAGATTCAATCCCTACCTTAGACCCAAAGTCAACTGAGTGACCTGGGTCCAGTCCTTCTCTTTTAGTCCTAGGAAGCAGATAACGGCAAACCACTTCTGAAAAACCTTGCCAAGAAAACTGCAGGAGCTATTCCAGGTAGTCACCAACAGCCAAGACTAAGTTGAAGGCTCAAAACAATAATAACACACTAGTTTTAGTTAAGTTTTCATTTCATTTTCTTATCTCGTGCTTTTAATTTCTTTGGCTTATTATCTCTTATTTCTTTTCTACACAGTGGATAAAATTGCTTGAGCTGTAAGATCATAATGTGACCAGATATATATGTATGTATGCATGCACTCAGATTTCTCCACAATATTATTATTAACCTTGCAATTGGTAACCACTAATCTTATTACATATACTTGTTTAGCTTCACAGTATGGCAATGAATCCTATTCTGATGCTCAATAGGATCACAGCCCCACCATTCCACAATTAAGAAATGCTATTTATTTATTTATTTATTTATTTATAAAACTTTTATACCGCCCTTCTCCCTAGGGACTCAGGGCGGTGTACAGCCAATCCAAAACCCCGACAATGATACAAAAGTTAAAAAGAGATTAAATTGAATATTTGGCCGAATATAAAAGCCCACCCCACCCCCTTAAAACCCCCAAATTAAAATTACTAAAAAGCAATGGAGACAAATTAAAACCCTCTCTCAGCCCAGGCCGGCCTGCTCGAAAAGCCAGGTCTTCAGTGCGCGCCTGAAGGACCTCAGGTCCATGCCGGTACGCAGTTCCGGTGGCAGAGTATTCCAGAGGGCAGGGGCCGCCACAGAGAAGGCCCTACCCCTCGGGACCGCCAGGCGACACATGGCAGCCGACGGAACCCGGAGAAGGCCCTCCCTGTGTGCACGCACTGGCCTGCTGGAGATCACCGGTAGGATGCGGTCCTGTAGGTAACTTGGTCCAATGCCATGGATCGCCCTAAAGGTCAGAACCAGAACCTTAAAGCGAACCCGGAGAGCCACCGGCAGCCAATGCAGCTCGCGCAGGAGAGGCGTCACGTGGGCGCTACGTGACGCCCCCATGATCACCCGCGCGGCCGCATTCTGCACCAGTTGGAGTCTCCGGGTGCTCCCCGCAGGGAGCCCCATGTAGAGGGCATTACAATAGTCCAGGCGAGAGGTGACAAGAGCCTGAGTGACCGTGCGCAGGGCGTCCCGATCCAGAAAGGGCCGCAACCGGTAGATCCGACAGATCTGATGAAATGCCCCCCTGGAGACGGCCGCGACATGGTGTTCAAGCGACAGCCGCACATCCAGGAGGACTCCCAGATTGCGAGCCCTCTCTGTGGGGGGCAAAATTTCCCCCCCAATAGCCAGCGACGGAGTCAACTGGCTATATCGGGGCGCCGGGAACCACAGCCACTCGGTCTTGGATGGGTTGAGCCGGAGCCTGTTCCCGCCCATCCAATCCCGCACGGCCTCCAGGCACCTGGACATAGCCCCCACAGCATCGTTGGGGTGGTCCGGGGTGGAGATGTATAACTGAGTGTCATCTGCATAGAGATGACACTTCACCCCAAGACCACGGATGATCTCGCCCAGCGGTTTCATATAGATGTTGAACAAGAGAGGGGAGAGAACCGACCCCTGAGGCACCCCACAAACCAGGGGCCTAGAGGTGGACCTCTCCCCTCCCGCCAACACAAATTGCGAACGGTCGGAGAGGAAGGAGGAGAACCATCGAAAGACGGTTCCCCCAATTCCCAACCCCTCCAACCGTCGCAACAGGATACTATGGTCGATAGTATCGAAAGCCGCCGAGAGATCTAATAGGACCAGGACAGAGGAGAACCCTCTGTCACGAGCCCTCCAGAGATCATCAACCAACGCGACCAATGCCGTCTCAGTGCTATGCCCAGGCCTGAAGCCCGATTGGAACGGATCGAGGTAAGTTGTTTCCTCCAGGTACTGAGGAAGCTGACGTGCCACCACACTCTCAACAACCTTCGCCACAAAGGGAAGGTTGGAGACTGGACGGAAGTTATTTAAAACAGCTGGATCCAGGGAAGGCTTCTTGAGGAGGGGCCGCACCACCGCCATCTTCAGGGCGGTCGGGAGCGACCCCTCTCTCAGAGAAGCGTTGATAATCCCCTGGAGCCAGCCTCGTGTCGTCTCCCTGGCGGCCGAAACCAGCCAGGAAGGGCACGGGTCCAATAAACAGGTGGTGGCATTCAGACTCCCCAGCAACCTGTCCACACCCTCGGCGGTCACAGGATCGAACTCCCCCCAGATAACATTCACAAGACCTGCCCCGGACACCTCCCCCGGGACCATCCAATTGGAGTTAAGCCCCTCCCGGATCTGAGCGATTTTGTCATGCAGGAATCGAGAAAACTCCTCTGCTCTACCCTGCAAGAGGTCATCCCGCGCTCTCGGTTCAAGTAGAGAGCGGGTCACTCTAAACAGGGCAGCAGGCCGATTTCCTGCCGACGCAATAAGGGCGGAGAAATACGAAGATTTCGCCACCCCTATCGCCACAAGGTAAGTCTTAATATGAGATCTCACCTGTGTTCGGTCAGATTCAGAACGAGTCGCCCTCCAAATGCCCTCTAGACGTCTTTTCCGGCACTTCATCTCCCGTAGCTCCTCCGTAAACCACGGAGCCAAATGGGATCTGTGCCGGGTCAGAGGTCGCAGAGGCACAACTCGGTCTAGAGCCCCGGCGGCCAGCCCATCCCAGGTGGCCACCAGGTCTCCAGGCGAGCTGAGAGCCAGAGACTCAGGAAATGGCCCAAGCTCCCTCTGGAACCGCTCCGGGTCCATTAGGCGCCTGGGGCGGAACCATCTAAGTGGCTCCGCCTCCCTGCGGTGGGGGGTGGCGGAGCAGAAGTCCAGTCTAAGGAGGGAATGATCTGTCCATGACAAGGGAGTGATGACTAAATCCCCGCAATTACAGTCATTCAACCACTGCCCAGAGACAAAAATCAGGTCCAGCGTGTGTCCTCCTATGTGAGTGGGAGCAGAAACTAACTGGGTCAGGTCCATGGCCGTCATGGAAGCCAAGAACTCCCGGACCAACCCCGAGGTTTCACCGAGCGATGGCAGGTTGAAATCCCCCATGACTAAAAGCCTGGGGGTCTCAACCGCCAGCCCGGCTATTACCTCTAGGAGTCCGGGCAGGGCTGATGAGACGTGGCAGGGAGCCAGGTACATCAACAAAAGGCCCATCTGAACCCCTTGCCCCCACTTCACAAAAAGAGATTCACAGCCAGCCGTCTGAGGGACAGTGGCCTCCCTAGGACAAAGGACTTCCTTTATAAGCACCGCCACCCCGCCACCCCTTCCCTGAGCCCTAGGCTGGTGAAATGCAAGGAAACCTGGTGGGCACATCTCAACCAGAGGGACACCTCCCTCTGGGCCCAACCAGGTTTCGGTGACACCTACCAGGTCCGCGGCCTCCTCCTGAGCCAACTCAAAGATCAGGGGAGCCTTATTAACCACGGACCTGGCATTGCACAACAGCAGCCGGGTATTCAGGGCCTGAGATTCCGGACAACCAGGACTACAGGATGGGTAAGGAGGGTCGGAGCGCGCTACCGCTTGTAAACATCGGGAGCGCGATCCCCTAACCGGATATGGCCCTCTACCCCCCGCATACCTACCTCTCCCAGTCACCGTGCTAATAGAATTGGCCCCCGGCTGCCCACCCTCTGTCTGCCACCCCGACACGGAAACCCCCGAGGCCCCCCAGGCGCGCAAGCCGGCCCGGCTGCCCCCAATTCCATGCGGGCTGTCTCCCCCACCCGCCCTGGACCTTTCCCCCTTAAAAAACCCCATTAAAAATTTGATGACCCCAGGTTTACAGTGCTTTCCCCGGTTTCCCCGGCCCCACCATCGCTCCGGATCCCAGGATCCATCATTACGGAAGGTCTTAGAGAGCTTCGAAGGCCACCTAAGGGAGAGGGGGGCATCCCTCAGGGCCCAAAGCTCTGCCCTCGGGTACATCCGTGGACCCGGCCGCCTCATCTCTACAGTCCCGGAGCGCATGCGGTCTCTGCCATCCTCTGGCTGCGGATGATGAAGTCCAGTCAGGCTGGGGTATATGCCGCCTCCCCCCGGTCGTCCCACCTTTGCCACATATTCTATGTCACAGTAAGAAAACTTACCGAAAAGTTTGCATATTTATGAAGGAGGATTACTGATATGAAAGGAACCAGAAGAGGGAGCTGTGAGCAAAGAATAAATCAGAACTAGAAGAACGGAACACTTATGGCAATTTTGCATGCATTTTATTTGTCTTTCTTTGCATTTTTCCACACATAAACGTTAACGTGAACTTTTAGACCCTGAGTATATCTAGCAATGACAGTGTAATAGTCATCAAGCATGTTGAAACATATGAAACATCCTCATATATTAATAACACTATCATTAGATTATGGTATCTCTAGTAAAACAGCCAGAAACAACTAGCACGTATGTGTGAGGGGAATCTTTACCTTTACCTAATAAAACAGCCTGCCTCACTTCAGGAGAGTGGAGGGAGGGAGAAGGAATGAGCAGGAAATGGTGAAGAAGTGAACCCCATATCCTAGATTAAGGCATAACTATAACCCCCGGGCAAGAGTCCTCCTTCACCAGATTTATTTGCCTTGTCTAAAGATAAATGTTGCCAGTTTGCAGATATTACAGTTATATTGAGGAACTGTATATGCTCACTCAGAGAGTGGGAAAGGGAGAAATTGCCATGTCTCACCTTTGGTCTACAAAGATTTCAAGAGCAACGTAAACCTTTCAGGATTTGTGAGCCTATAAGAAAGAGATTATGAAGCACGGCTCCCTGAGGAAGCCCTCAGAAACCATACATTGCTCCAAAGCCACTCCTTCCGAAAAGAAAATTAACAGCACATGGATGGCAGCAGTGATGGGATTCAAAAACTTTACTACCAGTTCTGTGGGCGTGGCTTGGCGGGCATGGCAGGCGGGCGTGGCAGGGGAAGGATACTGCAAAATCCCCATTCCCTTCCCACTCCTGGGGGTAGGGAGGGGAAGGTTACTGGAAAAAACACATCCCCTCCCCACCCCACTAACCTGCTTTCCAGCTCCATTCTCCTTTGCAAGGCAACAAAAGAAGATCCAGCCAATCAGCTGGGACTCGGGAGGCAGAGGATAGATGGGGGCGGGGCCAGTCAGAGGTGGTATTTCCCAGTTCTCCGAACTACTCAAAATGTCCGCTACCAGTTCTCCAGAACTGGTCAGAACCTGCTGAATACCACCTCTGAATGGCAGTCTTCACTCTTCCTCTTCCTCCACAGAGACTAGCTTGCCAAGGAAGGACCATTAACAACAAACACATTGCTTTCCTAACAAGGGTATATAATATTGGATCAGGAAACGTTTTGCTCCAGTCACAGATTATGTAATTGAAGGAAAACAGGAAGGCAAAAGAAACGTCAAACTCTCTTTGAACCCAAAGCTGCTTTACAATGAATCTCTTAGGATTTATATGCCTGCAGATTTAACAAGTTACAAGAGGTGTTTTTTAATTCCTTTTTCACCTACTCGATTGTTATTACCAAGTACCAATTCATTCTTTCTATCTTCCTTCAATAGGATAGACAAAAAGTGAAGGCAGTATAATTATCCTGATATCACAGATTTGCTAAATTGCAACAGAAACTACAAAGGATGGTAAACCCCGTGTTGGGGTTCACATGCTATTGTACAGTATTTGGATATACAGTATATTGTGTGTAAATGATGGGAGGCCCGTCTGGAACTAAGGAGGACACACTGAAACTATAACTAGACATCTCAGAAACTTTGAATTAAAAAGGTGAAATAAGTTTACTCTTCGTGTTCCTATAACACTTCTACTTATTGCTCTATCAGGAACCACCCACCCCAATCCAGGAGGACACCGAATTGTGGACCTGCTCCTGCAGTGGGAGGGCAAACCTATTCAAAGACAAAGCTAGAATTAGATTCAAATCAGATTAAGCATATCAGCAACTAACAGCAATTTTGTCTTGCAAGGATTTAATCTGAGCTTGTTCCAACCCATCCAGGCCTTTACAGACTTAAGGCAGCAAACCAGGACTTTTCTAGCATTCCAATTCAGCCCAAAGTAGCAAAGTACAGTTGGTTATCATTAGTGAATTGATACTCACAGATAACAGGAGTATCACATAAAGGTTACATAGCATAGAGTAGTTGTGTCAAACACAGAGCCTGCGGGCCGAAGGCAGGCCGCAATAGGCCACAGAGGTGGCCCACGGGGCTGTCCAGGAGATGGTGAGAAACTGGCCCCTGCTGCCCTGGGCCCAGCCATGCCCACCCTGGCCCCCCAAGGGCAAACAAAATCCTGATGCAGCCCATGACGGGATCACATTTGACACCCTTACCACAGAGAGACAAATGCAAGACTTGTGAATCCTACACAGAAGGAACCATGGTGTAACATTTCGTCCTTCACACACTCCAACTGGAATCATCCACTTACTGGTAATATAGTGCCTCAAAGCCCAAATCTTTTCAGATGTTCAGTAGGTAGGATACTTGGTCAATGATTTCAAATTTCAATGAGTTTTCTAATAGGGCTAGGAGCAATCAACCATCCAGGTCCTGTCAAAAATCAACAGTCTTCAAACAATGTTGTTTCCATCCCATGCCCACACCTGAATCCTGACTGCAGCAGATCTAGAAAATCCATCCCCCGCTGTGATCCTCTGCAGCTGGACTCCAACCACCTTCTTCAAAACCTCCCCTGAAAAAGGAAGACTGAAGATTGGCCAATAGTTGTCTAAGGAGCCAGACTAAGAGAAGGCCTCTTCAGGAAGAGGCATACCACGAATTTATTTAGGAGAATGGACACCAGCCCCACCCCACCGCAAAGCATTAACCACCTCAAATCTAGTCACACATGTCTGGCTTGCTATGCCAATATGTCAGATGTGACATGGATTAAATGCACAACCGGTGAAGCTGATACTGTAGAGGGCCCTATCCGCAATCTCAGTTTTCCCAAACTTAAAAGACCCCAGATAATATTTCAAAAGAGTACCCTGGTCCACTCTAGTAGAAATTTCCAAGTAGGGACAAATTCAAAACAAATGCAAGTGATTTTATCTCCAAACATGTCATAGCAGCCTGCAGGAGGAGCTTCATTTCCACTTTTCCAGAAAAAGTAAGCTACCCTGAACAGAGTTGCTGGATGTGATTCTATAAGAGCAATAAGAGTGGAGATGTGAGAGCACTTTGCCACTATTATCTCTACCATATTCTTGGTATAACATGGATACACAGCCATGATCAGTCAGGTTCATTCTTTGTTTTTTCCCCCGCTCAAATCATTCAAGGCCTCACACATTTGATCTGTGATACGATGAGGGGTGATACGATAGCAGTGTTCTAATATTTGAGGGGGCTGCCACAAAGAAGAGGGGCTCAACCTATTTTCCAAAGCACCGGAGGGCAAGACAAGAAGCAATGGATGGAAACTAATCAAGGAGAGAAGCAATCTAGAACTAAGAAGAAATTTCCTGAGAGAATAATCAACCAGTAGAATGGATTGCCTTCAGAACTTGTGAGTGCTCTAACACTGGGGGCTTTTAAGAAGAGATTGAACAACCATTTGTCCAGAATGGTATGGGTTTCCTGCTTGAGCAGAGACTTGGGCTAGAAGTCCTCCAAGGTGCCTTCTGTTGTTCTGTTATCTTCTGTAGCAACTCAATAACTGAACTGACTGAGATGTACAAGGGAAAAGAGGCAGCTTGGGGACAATCTTCCCCATTGTCATTGTTATTTCCACATTCC
Source organism: Bungarus multicinctus (assembly GCA_023653725.1). Lineage (NCBI taxonomy): Eukaryota > Metazoa > Chordata > Lepidosauria > Squamata > Elapidae > Bungarus > Bungarus multicinctus. Next base: position 140,288,749 of record CM042834.1, read on the forward strand.
AAAGATCAGCCAGACATATGTTTTTTGCAAGACTAAAATCCTGAAGCTCTTCTAGTTACCCTAGATATAGATATCTAAGGTATAGATAATAGATATCTTAGCCAATCCAATATCCAGTGGAGAAAATCCTACTGAAATTGGAAGTAAATCCTATTTTAAAAGACCAATATATCCTTTCTAAAAATAAAACTGGTAGAACAGAACTAATTGCCTATACAGATTTATTTATATATGGGGCCATGAATAAAACAACAGTATGGCTACAAATGCACAATTTAGTGGAATTTGTGATCTGTCTTTAGGAGTGACTGCTCTAACTACCTAGGAATAGGCATTTTAGCTAGCATTGGCCTACCTGTAACAATTCAAGTAGTTGGGATTGTTTCTTAGCATTGATTTGCCTGGGCAGAGGAGAAATTATATTTAATGGCTAGTAAGAACTTAAGCCATTTTATTCCTCTTCATCCCTTGACTTCTCTTCTCCAATATAGAACAACTTTGTACTGCTGATCACAGCAAGGAATGAGCCCACAAAGATTGGAGGCTAAAATTAACTCTGAAGTTAAATACTCCAAATCCTGCTCAGAGCCATTTTAAGCAATGTCACAAATTAAGACGTCTTCCATAGCTAAGCCTAGGGCAACGTGCAAGCTGTCACAGCTTGGGAGGTTAAATCCCCAAGGCCAAAAGCTTTCATCCTTTGAAATGACCAGAAACAGTGTCAGAAAATTTCCACGTGTCCTAGCATCTAGAGGTATGCCATGTGATGCTGCAGTGGAAGTCAGAGGAGGCAGCACAACAGCCACTAATGGAGTGTTTCTGGAAAAGTCTTGGTTAAGTGAAGTAAGAGCAGCCCTAAAGGATACCTTCTAAGACAGGCTAAGATACATTGATCTCCAAAAAAGGCTGAGTCAAGGTATTTTCATCAGATACCACTTTCAGTTAGTGAGACGAGGTTGGACATTTGATCCCACTAGTTTTCCAATCCTCACTTTGAATTACCAAACAATGGAGCAGTCATATCATCCTCAGGTATATATTTTTATTTCAACATAAATAAGGCCATTGTGAAGGTTCTTATTTAATACATAAGATGCCAAGTAAATTAGAAAATAATGTCTTGTTTTTATGTTGTATTTTCTATCCAGGATAGGGTATGTTTCTGTAATGCTTTGCTAATATCACATTTTATAAATTGTCTATTTGCCGGGGGGGGTGGGGGGAGAGTTACTTTGTCTTATTGTTTCTATTATGATGTGAGTTTTCTTAAGTTATTAGTGGAGGCAAATTATAAATAATTGTTAACAGATAAATACATTCCCTTCTTGTCATCATAATTGGAATGTGGTTTGGGACTACTACTCTTTTTGAGATTGCAAGAATAGGAATGACCAGTAGATGGAAGCAGAGTGCTAAGAATTGTACTGTATCTCTATGCTGCCATCTAGCGGTCATTTGGACTTTTGCTATTTTGATCTGATATGTCTAGTGTATTGCATTGTTCTCATAACAGAAAGAAAATGGATTTAATTATAAAAGGAAGGAGCTGCTTACCAGATTATTATGTTTCAACTGCACAATAAGATGAGGTTGTAAGTGTATGTGTGTGTGTGCATGTAGATATGTATATGTGTGCAGTTTATAGTATTGGCCTAGTCTAGTGCATATGATTTTAAAGGTTTTTCTGCTATTTTTGGATTGAAACCGGATGTGTTGTAACTCCAATTTTGCAGGTCATTAAAAGTTGTTGAATATATCTGGTTTATTCTACAACTATTTTATAATGAATTAGAAAGGTCCATACCAGGATAATCCGGACTTTCTTATTAAATAGGACTTCAAAGCAAGAAGTTTCAACCAAGACATATACTGGGCATTGTCAGGGATCTAATACATTCCACCAGAATGGATTCATTTGTGACAGAGAAATATTAAAAAAAAATGCATAGCAGGCCACAGGAAACAAAGTGATATTTCAAAAATAGATTTAATGGAAGAATTGTTTTCAAGAGGAAGATCATCCACAAACCATTTAACCAGATCCATGCGGCTTTCATTCTTGAAAATAGTTCTATGATTTTTTAAAAAAGTTATCTCTGAGAATCTGCTAAATAGGGCATTTGGCTTATGAACTTCAACGTTAAATATTTCTTATGGAATGATACTAACCCAGGCCTACCATGTTTCAAATATAAAAATCCTATGATTATGTGATGACAAAAATATTAAAATCTCAACCGCCTCTAGATCTTTATTACCATCTCAAGTAGTTATTTGGGGGGGGAGTGGCTTGCTGTCCAGACATGGGTCTAACTAATTTCTTATGGATTGATTGAAAAAAAACCTCAATGAGCAGATCTGTTGTGTAGCTGATATGGTAAATGCAACCCTATATATGCCCACTTAGAAGTAAAATGAATTCAATTACTGCCATATAATTGGTTTGCCATGTAGTAAATACAATTCTTATGAGCATCTGCCCGATAAAAATCAGTGAACACTCTTAATCTTTATTCTCATTGTAAAATATTAAGAGGGAGAACAGAGAGAGAGAAACTAATATTTCTTATATTTTAATCCTTCTAGTAAATCTGGATGAACAGCATATTCAGTGCCATGGAATATATCAGGAATATATTTTTTACTGCCAAACTGCATGTGAAACAGGATTTCATTACTAGAACTTCTGACATCTTTGCCAAAAGTAATTATTAAGCAGTCCAAAGTATTTTAGTAGTCAAGAAAGGGAATGCATACAGCCCCAAAGTTTATCTATTCAATTTTCATCTAGGCCAATACCATAATCGTGCATCTATATCTCCGGATTATTTTACCATTAAATTGAGAAGGACTTTCTTCTGAAACATTGTTACATTGGATTGGTGATAATGAGAACAAAGACACCTGGAAATCTTAGGCAGGAGAGAATTTTGCAGGATCCAAATAGTCAGTTTCTGCTAGTTCAGTGAAAACTAAGGTATGCAGGCTATCAATGATAACCAATCTCCAATGGCAAATATTGGTGAAAGAAATAGACATTTGTCTTGCCTTGTAGGAAGGTAGTGTAGGGCTTCACATTCAGCCTGGGACAGTTTAGGACAAGGGAAAGCCTAGAACTAACAGGGCTGATATATTTTATGATTAAGTTCATGTGGATATTGATTGAAAAGAAACCACACAGTTTGCATCAAGATCCTAAAGCAATGCAGTTGACACAAACTGGGATAAAAAAATTATAAGCGTGTTATTTACTGCATGTAGTTGGTGTTTGGAATTGGGTCAGCGCTAAGCTATTTTGTTTAAAAGAGACTCTCTACAGACAGTGATCTTGAAGTATGAAATGGTTTTTAAAATAGCGGGGTATAATTTGAACATTTTCTTAAATCCTTGGTGTGTAGCTAAATATGTATGAAAGTATTGGAAGAATCTGGGGGGGAGGGGGGGGGAGGAAAGAAAGCCCTTGTTTGCTCTGTCCTTTTCAGGCCTAAAATTCAGTGGGTTGCTTCTGTTACAAACCTACTGTGAGGTGGTCATTCAGGGAGACATAGGTTGAAAACAAGATTATGCATATTTAAATCTAGGCCACTTCAGAAGAAAAAGAACATTTCCCTGTAAAACCTTTGGACTAGTTCAGAATAAGCCCTGGACATTGTCTGATCTCCTGCCTTTGGACTGATTTGCACTTCCTGCTTGCCCAACATCTCAAGGACACTCCCACCTCTGTTGATGCAGAGTAAGAACGGATGATGTCATCCTCAGTCTGCCCTTAATATGGGAGGTCACCTCCCCATTAGAAATTACACAAGCTCTCTGATCTTACACAACTGTTTCGAGTGGTTGTTACGTATTTTGGGAGACACCCCAATTTTGTTCTGGACACCATTTTGTTTTAGGCTCTGAGGTGGTCGGACATAGAAGGTTCTTTTCCTGCAAGTTCAGTGGCAGAGTGGTGAAATGCCTTTCTTTTTAATAGGAAGGAAGGAAGGAAGGAAGGAAGGAAGAAAGAAAGAAAGAAAGAAAGAAAGAAAGAAAGAAAGAAAGAAAGAAAGAAAGAAAGAAAGAAAGAAAGAAAGAAAGAAAGAAAGAAAGAAAGAAAGAAAGAAAGAAAGAAAGAAAGAAAGAAATTAGGGTTAGGATTTGGGTTGTTTTGAACTATAAAATCATGGTCTCCTCCATCCCTCTCTGTTTTCACTAGCACTCAGAAGAGATAACAGTGGCTGCCTAAGTTGGATGAGAGGGAGGAAAGGAAAGAGAAGAGAAGGAAAGGGAGGGGAAGAGAAGGGAAGGAAAAGGAAATCCAACAATTAGAACTGAGTTAATTGTTGTCCAGGCAGACTCTCACTATAGCTAAAATAAAAAAAAAAACAATTTCAAGTCTTAACAAGAATTTACAGCTGTTTACGCGCAGGGAGATAAAAACTGTTTTTGTGGAAAAGCTCATGGGCTCTTTTGTGGAATTTTGGCTGACTGCAGGCCATAAGCAGAGACCCCTTTCTCTTCACCGTCTTTTTCCCTCTCACAGCATTATCAGTTGAAAGGTTTTCTTTCTTTTTCAAACTCCTATTAGCCAATTGCAAACTCTGGTCTTGGGGCGGGGGGAAGTATTTTCCTTTGTACTCCCTGCTGAATCCCCTAAGCTACTCCTGTTAACTTTCCTGTTCACTTGCTCATTTTTAGTCAGGAGTTGAATGCACACGCATTGCTATTCCATACACATTGCAACTACATCTTGAAACATTGTTCTGTACGGGTAGTTTTAGTTTAGTGACTGTCTCACGCAGCAACTCTTTGCAATTCTTCTTCTTCTTGTTGTGCCATATCCGTCATCAGACGTTGGTGATCATCTTAGTGATTCTATTTTGATCAACAGCTGCATGAAAAAGTGCTGTTGAGTTTTGTCCCAACCAGTCCCTTAGATTTTAAAGCCATGATGTTTTTCTTCTGCCTGAACCTCGTTTGCCTTCAATCTTTCCCTGGAGGATTAAGTGAAGTACGCCGCATTTTTGCAAGTTTTGCATCATCACATGTCAGAAATATTCTAACTTTGCTTTTTAATTGATGATTTCCCTTGGCCTTCCCAGGCAGGTTACCACCTCCTCATTTCAAATTTTGTCAACCCAGCTTATATGGAACAGCCACCTATAAATCCACATTTCAAATGCTTCTAGTCTCTTCACGTGGCTTTCTATCAGAGACTAACTCTCTACTCCGTAGAGCAGGATAGAAAAGACCTTCACCATTAGGTAATGAAAAAGTAACTTTGCAACCAGTCCTCACATTTCTGATCTAAAGGAAAAGAAAGCTGAAGTAAGATCATAAACCGGGTCATGGTTTCCTCTAGTGATGACTTTGCTTAACAACCAAATTGCCGGTCCCAACTGCAGTTGTTAAATGTAGCCCTCAACTTAACAACCACAATTAAAACTACAATTAACCACAATTAAAACTATCATGTAATCTGCAACTCTTACATTGCAAAAACATATAGACTACACAACTCGATCAGGGCAAAGCAATAGACGCAATCTACATAGACTTCTGTAAAGCCTTTGATTCAGTGGTACATGACAAACTACTCCTAAAGTTAAAATCTTATGGTATCTCTGGACACCTGCATAACTGGATAAAAGCATTCCTGTCAAACAGACAACAAATGGTCAAAATTGGGAGCGTCCTATCAAATTCTGTACCTGTCAACAGTGTTGTCCTCCAAGGCAGCGTTCTAGGACCAACTCTCTTCATACTCTACATAAATGACCTCTGTGATCATATCAAGAGCAATTGTGTTCTCTTCGCTGATGATGTAAAGCTATTCAAAACCACAGACAATACTGCTACCCTTCAAAAAGACCTTGACTATGTATCAGAATGATCAAACAAATGGCAACTTCAAATCTCAACAAATAAATGCTCTGTCCTACATATTGGCAAAAAAAAATCAGAAAATAAAATACAGGCTGAATAGTCAAGACGTTGTTGATGATCCAAACTCTGTCAAGGATCTTGGAGAACTCATCTCAAATGACCTAAGTGCTACATAGCCAAAAAGGTGTTAAGAGTTGTTAACCTAATCTTACGTAGCTTTTTCTCTGATAATATTACACTAATAACTAGAGCATACAAAACATTTCCTAGACCAATACTCGAATACAGCTCATCAGTCTGGAACCCTCATTACGTATCTGATATTAACACAGTTGAGAAAGTCCAGAAATATTTTACAAGAAGAGTTCTTCATTCCTCTACTCGTTGCAGAATACCTTATGCCACCAGACTCGAAATTCTAGACTAGAAAACCTAGAACTACGCCGCCTTCGGTCCAATCTTAGTATAGTATATAAAATCATACATTGCAATGTCCTACCTGTCAATGAATACTTCAGCTTCAACCATAACAACACAAGAGCAAACAATAGATACAAACTCAAAGTTAATCGTACCAAACTTGATTGCAGGAAATACGACTTCAACAACAGAGTGGTCAATGTCTGGAATACTCTAATTGACTCTGTGGTTTCTTCCCCAAACCTCAAAACTTTAACAGTCTAACCTTAGACTGTCTACTATTGACCTCACCCCTTTCCTAAGAGGTCTGTAGGGGGCGTGCATAAGTGCACCAACGTGCCTACCGTCCCTGTCCTATTGTTTCTTTTATTCTTCTTATATGTATCCATGTATTCATAACTATGTTTTACTTATACCTATTATCTTGTAAGCAATTGACAAATAAATAAATAAATAAAAATAAAATTGGTATCAGAACTTCCATGGCTAAGCAAGGCAGTTATTGAGTCATGCCCGATTTTACCTCTTTTTTTGTTATGGTTGTTAAGTAGATCACCCTGGTCATTAAGTGAATCGCATGATTGTTAAGCGAATCTGGCTGCTCCTCCCCCCACCATTGACTTTGCTTGTTGGCAGTCACCTGGAAAGGTCACAAATGGAGATCACATGAGCCCAGGACACTTCAATTATCATAAATACAGGCTGGCTGCCTGAATATTGATCTCATGACCCATAGGGATGCTGTGATGGTTGTAAGTGTGAGGACAGATTGTAAGTCACTTTTTTCAGTGCTGGTTGTAACTTCAAACGGTTGCGAAATGAATGGTTGTAAGTCAAGGACTAACTGTACCTGTATTTTCATCTTAGCAACTGCCAAATAGAGAACTGCAATGGTTTCCAGTTTCTGTTCAGAGCAGAATATCTGTTTATTTTAGAATAGAATAGAATTCTTTATTGGCCAAGTGTGATTGGACACCCATGGAATTTGTCTTGGTGCAAATTACTTTTCCTTTGGAATACAATTTAGAGCAGGGGTCTCCAACCTTGGCAACTTTAAGACTTGTGGACTTCAACTCCCAATGTTCCTCGGCTGAGGAACTCTGGGAGTTGAAGTCCACAAGTCTTAAAGTTGCCAAGGTTAGAGAGCCCTGATTTAGAGAATATGGGGCAAATGATCAATACAATATACCCATCCCTTCAGAACAATAAATATTAGTATAATTCTCTCAAACCCATGAACATAGGCCTTCTCTTTTGCATTGCAGATCCCCTGCATGTAATTGAGAAAGAAGACAAGAACAGAAATAGTCCTTTCCAGGGAGAAGAATATGGACCACCAAAACCACATCAAAAGCTACTCTCTGTGAGCAGGCTGGATGAATAATGATGACAATAGAAGAGACCCAAACACATCACCCACCCTAAGCAAATCCAGTCAAGAACTGGACTTTGATGATGAAGAGGATGAAAGGCAGGATAAATATTTAGATACTTGCAGCCTCTTCTCTGATGACTCTGTCTTCCCAGACTATGAAGATGCTCCATCTGACAGTGAGGACCACCAAGCAGTCACATTGTACTGGTGCTGTGTCAAGAACAATGCACAGCTATTGCAGGATAAACTTAACAGCGGGGTGACTAGAGAAGAAGCTATGGAGTTGGATATCAACGGAAAGGTAATTAGACCTCCTTCCTGACCTGACACAGGAGGTGTGAACTGGTGATGAAATGATCCTATGATGGTATAGTTTAACTGGGGTATAGCTAGAACAATGTTGTCTTCTATCCCTAGCTTTACTGATCTCAACAGGTAGTCAAAGTCAATTACATAAAGACCACCTGCAAGCTACTATTGCTCCAGAATCATTGGTCTATTTGTGGATAGAACTTACTGCCATGAACATATTACTCCATTGCTCCAATCCCTGTACAGGATTCTGATTAGCTTCCAAATGGAAGTCAAAGTATTAGTGATTATAAATAAAGTCAATATGGCTTGGCATGGAAGTATCTCCTGGCCTTAATTGTTTATCCCAGAAGAAACTGCTGGTAGTCTCCCATCTCTACATGGTATTTACAAGAAGGATTGTGTGTTCTGTTTTTCTATGGGACCTTTTCTTAGACTTTGGGACAACTTCCCGCTTGAATTGGGAGTAGCTCCTAAAAGAATAACAACAGAATAACAAGAGTTGGAAGGGACCTTGCAGATCTTCTAGTCCACAGGTGTCAAACTCGCCATGTCACATTGCTGACACGTGTCGTATCACAACATTCTCCCCCTTCACGGAGCTGGAGTGGTCATGAAGCAATTATCAACAAACTTGTTTGTGGCTGGCTAGATGAAAGGGGGAATCATGATTGAATGACACAAAGACACACTCTTTTATCCAGCTGATTGAATAGTAAAGTCATCTGGGGCAGATCATTGGACTATGTTGCCATTACTGTCAAGTTTTAGTCTTAGAGTGGAATTTATTCATAACCATTGCCAATTCAGCCAAGAACCAAAGTGAATACTTCTTGTTGGCTGCATTTGTTCTGCTAGATAGACTCAGGTTCTTTTCACAATTTTGGGTTATGTGGCTGCGATTTCCAGCTTTTATACACAGAAGAGAAAGAGATGCAACATTTGATTTGGGCTCTTAGGAGATTAAGATGCTTGCTCGGGGCCACCAGTCCCACTCATCATTCTCCCTTGAATATGTTATGTTGCTCTACCCCAGTTTCTTCACCATGTTCCACCCTCAATTCTCCTTTCGCAATGTTTCCTGGAGTGGGGGAATAACACCTCCACACACACAGAGGAGAGTGCAGGATGAAGCTGGAGTTCCTATCCAGGGAAAACGGCCCATCCCACTGCTGTAGGCCCCTTCATTCTCCTCTGCAAAATAATCATTCACTTATACTCATATAAAAAAAGGTGCTTTGCATTCTGATTATTCGCTCTGAGAAGCTGTAACACCCAATCCTCCAGGGTTTAAGAGGCTCCTCTTAAGCTGCTTATGGTTTTTGCAAGCCAGCCAATTGTCTTATGTGCTCTGGGAGGATCTAAGGAGGGAAATATAGTAGACCAGCTGCAATATTAAAAATGTGCCTTATACATGAGAAAATGTATGTCTAATCCCCGCTAATATCATCATCGTGTATTGATTGCCACTTTCAACTCAAGGTTAACCAGAGAGTCCTATCTCCAGTGTCAATTTTATGATAGATCGGGATGAACACAGTCACCAGGGATAGTGATGGAAAAGCATTTTTGCTGCATGGCATCCAGTCCCTGCATGGTATTCAGTTGGCCACTGAAGAAGCCCAGAAATAGCAACAGCAATAGCACTTAGACTTATATACCACTTCACAGTGCTTTACAGCCCTCTCTAAGCATTTTACAGCATCAGCATAATTTCCCCACCGTTCTGGGTCCTCATTTCACCAACCTAGGAAGGCTAGAAGGCTGAGTCAACCTTGAGCCTGGTGAGATTTGAACTGCCAAATTGCAGATATTGGGATCATAGACCCCAAAACCTGAAAAGATGGATGGGGAAAGATCTTGTATGCTCTGGAAGTTAGAATTTTAAGATTTCCCCTCTTGCTTTCCAGAATGGCCTCTTGGTAGCATGTTTCCGGGGTTTCAAAGATATTGTCATTCTTCTCAGTAAATGCTCTTACATAGATGTCAACCACCAGGATAACGATGGAAACACAGCACTTATGGTGGCAGCCCAAGCAGGTAGGAAAAGTTACTATTTTCATACACCACATTACACTAGGCAAGACACAGGAGACTTCAAGGATTCAAACATCAGAGGGATGTTTGACCAGAACTTAAAAACAGCAAGCTGAAGAACACAGTTCCAAATTATGCACACAAAAAAGAGGGGGGGCGACATTTTTCCCTTCCTGTCATTCCCTTGTTTAAAATCATTATCTGTCCAGAACAATATTTAATGAAAAAAACACCACTGTTGGATCTTTATGTATTGCATTTCTCATAGGATGTATTTACCAGGAAGAAGGGGGGATGGGTTTTGAATGTACACTTGGGAATAAGTGGGTTGGGTTCAGAGGTGGTATTCAGCAGGTTCTGACCAGTTCTGGAAAACCGGTAGCGGAAATTTTGAGTAGTATGGAGAACCGGCAAATACCTCCTCTGACTGGCCCCGCCCGCATCTATTCTCCGCCTCCTGAGTCCCAGCTGATCGGCTGGGTCTTCTTTTATTGCCCTGCACAGAAGAATGGAGTTGGAAAGCAGGTTAGTGGGGTGGGGAAGGAATGGGGATTTTGCAGTAACCTTCCCCTGCCACAGCCACCGAGCCACATCATGCCTACCAAGCCACACCCACAGAACCAGTAGTAAAAAAATTTGAATCCCACCACTGATTGAGTTGGGTATCCAGTTTGGATGCTGACTGGTTCTGGCTGAGGCAAAAAAAGGAGAAGAAGATATTTATTTGGGACCATTTCCCTTCAGTTTCAACATAGGCAATGTGTGATATTTAAAAATGGTATGGGGTCTTAGGATTTAACATGAAGGACAGTGAATCTATTTGTTACCACTACAAAAGATCTCAAATTTAGGGGTGGTTGTCAGTCAGTTCATTTATACACACATTGATGATTTGTGCCTATGGAAAGAAGCTAATTATAAACTGTCTGCAAACTGTCTGATGGGGATATGCACAAAATGAAAAATCAAACGAAGTTAAGAATATGCCCATACAATAGAATTATGCACTTTTTATGACCGATGCTGGCTTTAGATCAAGGGTCTTCAAAGTTGGCAAGTTTAAGACTTGTGGACTACAACTCCCAGAATTCCTGAGCTAACATGACTGGAGGAGGAATTCTGGGAGTTGAAGTCCAAAAGTCTTAAAGCTGTCAAGTTTGAAGGCCCCAGCTTTAGATTGTAATGAGTATTTTTCTTTGGATTGCTCAGTACATTCCTAACACTGTCCCCTTTGTCTCTCTGTTGCCACAAAGGACACGTTACTATTTTGAACTACCTTCTGAATTACTATCCAGGAGTAGACATTGAGATGCAGGATGACAGAGGCCTGACTGCGCTCATGAAGGCTGCAATAAGAGGGAAGAACGATTGCATTGCAGCCTTGCTCATGGCAGGTATATGATTAACTGCTGCTGAATTCCAGAGGTTGATTTTAATGTTCTTGGAATTAACATAATCTGGTATTGTGCAGAGAATCCATCAGTAGTGAGAAACATTATGGGCATGTCTTTTTTTCAAGGAGAGAAGGTGTACCCCACAAACTGGAATGTGAGAGGTATACTTTTCAAGGATGATTTAGAAAACAAAATGTTGCTTCCAGGGAGTCTTCTATATCCCTAAAGAGAAACCTAGAAGAACCAAATTGCAGTTGTTCCAGGATGCTAGAAATAAAACTAAGAAGAAAAAAAGAGAAGCCTCACTGCTTTTAAGCCACACCACAGAAAAGAGACTCTGCAGGGGCTTTCAGGATAATGGCCCCATTAATAATAAGATGAGCAGTGCCGGACAGCAAAAGCAATTCTCTTTGTTGCTCACCTGCATGCATGGGATGAAAAACAGCTCATTAGTTGACACAATAGAGAAATGGGGGGGGGCATAATTTAGAGCCTTTTATCATTAGTAACTCTACATTAGTAGCAATTTAATCCTCATAAAAAAATTTGCCAGCATAGTGTTGATTTGTCCCTTCCATTCGTACACAGATATTCTAATCTGTTTCTCAACCTCTGCAACTCTAAGATGTGAGGACTTCAACTCCCCAAATTCCCCAGCCAGCATGCTCACTGGGGAATTCTGGGAGTTGGTCCACATATTTTATGGTTGCTAAGATTGAGAAACACCCCCCTTCTTTTTTTTAAAAAAAAAAGATATTCCAGGTTTTCCATCCTTGTTCTCATTCTCACTTCACTCTTTTTGCAGGATGAATCAGTATTTTTCTAGCCTGTGCTATTCATATGAAATTGGAGCAAAACTAGACTGCTTCCTTTCCTTTTGGTTTTTTTTTTGGCAGTGCTGGGGCTTGAAAGGAAAACTGTTAGCCCACTCTAAGCCTTTAATACATTTGTAGTCAGTTTCACACACTGATAAGCAGCCGGCCTAAAACTCCTGCCTTAGCTCTGAGGTCAAGGAAGCCATTATTCTACACACAGGGACATTATACCATGATTAGAACTATTGGGAAAAGAACCAGGTTGCTATCCTTCTGTGGCAGTTTTTCTCGATCTTGTCAACTTGAAGTGGTGTGGATGTCAACTCCCAGAATTCCCCAGCCTAGGCTCACAACTAGCAGAGCCTTTTAAAGAAAAAAAAATCAAAGGAAAACAGTTGATATTGCTCCTACTCATATTTTTACATATGTAATTTTTTGACATATATTCTATATTTTGGCATACAATGTATGTTGAATATATTGGGGGCATGGAGAACAATTTATGTTCTTCTACATATAGGGGATTTTTATCATTCTGGAAACTATGGCAGCTCAGTGTGCCTTTATTTTAATTTATTTTAATTTTTCTGTTGATCAGCTGGGGGGGAAATGGATTGGCTCATAATGTCCCTTATCTCTTCTCGTGTTTCAAGGCCAGCAAAAGTTGGCTTGTGAGGGAAGGGAGGTGAAAGCGGAGTTGGGGGGAAAATGTTGTTTGGAAATGTAGACAGCTCTGGGAAGGGAAAGAGCCTCTGGATGACGGAGAATGTCTACTTCTGCTGTTGTTTTGCCTAAGCCAGCCAACAGTCATAGGATCATCACAAGTTCAACATCATGATCTCTTCCCCATAACTCAGTAAAGTACTTTCTACCCTCAGTGGGCCTATGAGAAACCAAGCCAATTTAGATGTTGCTGTGTTCCTTTCTCTAGTTCCTCTTGCCTCTCTTCCAGCTAGCAGCTGGAGGATGCGGTCCTCATTTCCCATTAGGAGGAAGCCTGTCTTCCTTGCACCTTCTCCGCTTCACCAACCACCAAATCACAGGACTGCTGAGATGGTGATGGTTTTGAGAAGATACTAGATCTCTGCATTTAGCCACCTGTTAGAAATTGCAAGCAAAGGGGAAAGGGAATTGGCAAAAGCTAAATTCATTCTCACTGTCTGCATGAGTCAGAATGTGTTCACTTCAGCTGTCCAGAAATGGCAGAAAAGGTAGAGAGATGGCTGAAAGGGCTGTGAAGTCCAAGGGCAGGAATGATACAGTATAGCAGCAAAATTCTCCTGGTCTGTCTGTCTGTCTATCGTGTTTTCCCCCCAAAAGATGGCCTACCCTGAAAATAAGCCCTAGTCTGTTTTTATGTGCCCTCCCCCAAAAGTAAGCCCTAGTGAAGGGGTTGGGTGTGGCCAGCATAGCAGGCGGCGAGCACACGCAGCTGACAGTTTCTGGCAGCAGCCGCAACCCCCGCAACACAGGTGAGTTGAGTCCCTGTGCAAGCAGCAGACAGAGGCAAAGGTACAGGGAGGAGGTAGGCAATCCAGATGCACTGCACAGGCCATAGGAAAGCCAATGGTAGTGGGCTCAAGCGGCAGCTAATCACGTCTCTTGGCTTGCCTGTAGCCTATGCAGCGCACCGGGATTGCCTGCCTTCTACTCTGTGCTTTCTCCTCTGCGCATCTCCAGAGTGCACCAACTAAGGGACCAGCAGGCTGCAGCTGCTACTGGATACTGTTGGTCCCCATGTGCTTGTTGGTTTTTGTTTGTGTGCCAGGCGCAGGGTACCCAGCTGGGCTGATCACCCTGAAATCATGTTTCCCCCAAAATAAGCTCTAGTGCTTATTTTGGGGCCCAAAAGAAAATAAGACCAGGTCTTATTATGGGGGAGACGCATTATCTGTCTGTCTGTCTGTCTGTCTATCTATCTATCTATCTATCTATCTATCTATCTATCTATCTATCTATCATCTATTTAATTTTCTATCTCACAGAGGGACTTTCATTGCATAGTTCCTCAAAAGCTCATGCGAATGGCAAGTCTGACTATATTCCCAGCAGATTATCCTGCTATGCATTGGGGTATGTAAAGAGGCCCAGCTTGTCCTCCCTTAAATATCAAAATGGGATGGTGAAAGCAACTCCCAAACAAGACCTCTGGGGCAGCTGGGGGTGGGTGGGAGGGATATGCAAACGTGGACTTGGGAATGAAACACCGCTGGACTTCTCGTCACGTGTGCTTTCTCCTAGGAGCTGATGTTGCTGCTGTAGACCCCGTGAAAGGAAAAACCGCACAGGAATGGGCAGCCATAACTGGATGCTTTGAAACTATCATGCGGATCAGAATCCTTTTGCAACGCCCCTGTGCCCAGCAATTCTCTAACAAGTATTTGCCAGAGTGGCCCCATCTGCCTGAACAGGTGGCCCAAGCGACAGCTACAAAATCCAGAGCCAAGCGTCTGTCTGATCACATTTGCTCCATGTTTACCATACGTTTCCCACAAGACGCTGAGACGGATGGGGTGATGGACCACATGGTGCGCATGACCACGTCCTTGGCCAGCCCTTTTGTGACCACGGCTTGTCAAACTCTCTGTCCTGACAGCCCGCCGGAATTAGGCAAGCAGAGACACTCAGTGCCAGAAATTCTCAATCAATATGTACCTGATCCCGATGCCAAATCAGTAAACAGCAGATCGTGCAGCAGTAGCCAGTTCAGGACCCAAACCCTGATACCCTATCAATCCCCTAGTCTCATTGTGAAGTTTCTGTCCTTTCCTATGCGATTCAACAGCATGATTCCAAAAATTAAGCTCACCACATCTTCTGCCCAGTCAATTCCCGAAGAGAACAAACCACCAAAGATTAAAAACAGGAATGCACTGCTGGTACCCAAGTGGCGATACAAGGAGCTTAAAAAAGAGAAGAAGAAATTTGAAGAACCAATAGGGCTCAAGGAGAAGCCAGACAAGGCTAAAGGAAAAGATGAATAGTTATAATGTTTGGGGAATGCAAGAAGAACCTTCCGGCGCGCGCTGAAAACCCACTTATTCCATCAAGCTGGTCTGGCCTAGAGTTATGTGCAGGGTTTTTAATTGGTTTTTAATGGTTTTATTTAATTTTTAACCTTTGACAGTTTTTAACCTTTAGCCAATTATTTAATTCTTTTAATTCTATTTTAAATATTGTATTTGTATCATGTTTTTATCTGGCTGTACACCGCCCAGAGTCCCACTGGGAGAGTGGGCAGTATAGAAGTTTAATAAATAAATAAACAAATAAATAAATAAATAAACATGATACTCCAAAGACAAAGTAAAACTCTGCCCCAGCATGATTCAGAAAATGTCATCATGCTTATGGATACTTTCTCGATTTTTGGTCTTGCTAAAGAACTAATTCTAGAGAAAGTTATTTGCCAATATTGTAATAGACTCTAATCTTCAGGATAGAAAGTGTGGGTATTATAGAAGAAAGAGTGTAAATTTGATGTCCCCCATGGAATATCCCAACTCCAGTCCTCAAATGAACCTTAAGAATATGCCTAGTGTCTTTTTCTTTCAGGCTTTGGTGAAAAAGTTGTGGAAGAGAGGCAGATGGGGGAGAATTAGAATTTGAAAATGGGCAAGATTGGGAAGAAACGCCCTCTCACTCTTTTTTCAATTTATAGTTTCTTTCTTCCCAAGAAAGTTACATTTAAGATGCATAAGTTTATAGTGCATATTATTTTCCCAAGATCATTGCTAGTGATCCCAGCCCTTAGGTGGGCAAAGGAAGAGTTGCTGGGCTGTCCAGATAATATTCTATATTAAGTCAGGGAGAATCCCCACCATCCATTCTACAACTCCCTAGTAGCTCCAGAATGTATTTCTGAAAACAAGTAGCAAAACAGCTAATTTTCAGCAGTGTATTCCTTTCTTTCTTTTCTCTTCTCTCTTTTTCTCCCTCTTCTCTCTCTCTCTCTCTCTCTTTCTTTCTTTCTTTCTTTCATGAAAAGTACAGCCCAAGGTCAGATGCTTTATTTCATGTTTAACACACATACACACACCATTCAAAAAGTTCTGAATTAATTGATTATGTACCATCAGATCAATGTCTATTCTTAATGGCTACATATAGTACATTCTTGCATGACGATCAACCCTTAATCTGATCTTTCAGGTCTTCAAAAGCAAAAATCAAGAGAACAATTTTTATAGTTTCCACTTAAAAAAAAAGAGAGAATGGGAAGTAGTTTACCTTTCAGAGCCCTCCTACTTCTTATTCTTCACCCTGCCATCTAAAATATGAGAAAACAAAGCCTCCAGCGGACCTCTACACATCCCAGCTCTACAAAAAGGTCTACCACAGCTAGATCTTACAATTGGATGTGTTATTACCAAGTTCAATAAATTTATGAAGCTGGAAAGATTTGAAGATTATATTTATTTATTTTAAAAAGATTAAAACATAGGACTTATCTTTATTTTATTTTTTCATTTTCTGAACTAGGTCGAACTTACCTTTCGTTTCTGTGCAGCATTCAGTTGTCATAGAGCAAATCAGAATAAATTATTTCTTGATGTTAACAAAAAAAAAATAGAAAATTAGAAGATCATATAAAATTGCTGGAGAAAGCTATTTTTAAGATTGAGGAAAAAAGTAAAATGGAGGGTATTACTGTGGGAAATATGAATTCAATGTTATTTCAAAATAATTACAATATGTTAAATATGGACTGAAATTAAGAAGGACATGTTAAACCAGGAGAAATTAAAATTTGTCACTGTGGGGAGAATTTCTATGCTAAAAATCAAAGTTTTGCTAAGAATGATGTTTAATTTATCAACAGATATACCATTTAAACAATGGCAAAAGTTATATCTAAATTTATATGGTGTCAGAGGGCCAGCAGCCTACAAGATGGCCGACATCTACTTCGCTGTGGTCTTGTTAAGGCCTCTCCCTAACCAGCAAAGCAACTGTTGGCTATAAAGTCTGACCAGAGAGAAAGCTGGATATGTGTTCATCTGTGGAAATAAAGCAGACTGAAGCTGCCTAAAGCAGATAGATAAGGTCTCACAAGGAGGAACAGTAGGAGGAGGTGTAATAGAAGTGGGAAAGAAGGGAGTAGTGAGCAATGAATACTAGCCTTTGAGAGCTTGTGTGTGTTTGCTTAGGGACCTGGTTTGTTGTGTTGGCTGTCTTGTGTTTTGGAGCCTACTAACTTGGGTATATGTAAAAGCACCCATGACAAATGGAACAGGGAAAAGAAAAACCCCAAGTTAAAAATGGCATGTTGTAAGATTCAAAGAAAAGAGAAGGATTGGGTTTATTAAATTTGAAATTGTACTTCGCTGCTTGTTGTTTGATCTGGATGAAAAAAAAATGATATTGCTGAGAAACGAGTCTTTTTAGTTAGAAGAGCATGACTCGAAGTTTGGATGGCATGGATATTTACCATATGATAAAATTAAAATTAATGTGGACTTTAAAAATCATGTTATTAGATGTGCCATATTGAGATTATGGAATAGATACAAACCCAGATTGTGCCTAAAAGTACCTTTATGGATCTCAGCACAAGACACATAACAAAAATGGCAGATGAAGCCAAATGATTGATATACCAGGACTGACTGGAAAATTAACAACAGGAATTCAGTATCAAATTGAGAGAGTCATTAATTTTATCTAATTAAATATTAATGAACTAAGAATTTTGGTTATAAAATACAGATAGATCAGTGGGAAAATGTGTGGTTAAAAGGGCTGAAATTTACAGTGTGTTATGATCTCGAAGAGATTTTTTTTATCTAAAATGATTTATTGGTTGTACGCAATGCCAGAGAAATTATGCAGACTGTATAAAGGCACTTCAGTTGTATGTTAGAAATGTGAACATGAAGGGCCATTTTGTCATGCATGTAAAAGAAGCTTTAAAAATTGGATTCAAATACATACTTTTTTATACACAGGGTTTTAAAGATCAATATTCAATATAAGCCAGCATTTTCTTTTTAGGACTAATGAACACTCTAGTTAGAAAAAAAACATGGAAGATTATTTCAATATATGATTGCTGCAGTGAAATTACTATGTGCACAGAGATGAAGACATTCAGTGTTGCCTACTAGGAAGGAAGGGCTGGTGAAGTTGATAGATTTTGCTGAAATTGATCAATCGGTTTATTTGATTACAGAAAAGATATTGTCTACATTTATTGGAAGCCTCTTATGGACTTTTTGCATAAAAATACAAAAAAAAAATAAACTTGTGATTTATGTCTATGATGATTCCACAGGACAGATTATAGAAAAAACAGAAATATGATGTAACTATAGAGAAAGAGGTTAAATATATTTGAATTTATTACTGCTGTGATGAATATTGGAAACTCTTTCTTTATAGCTTTTCTATTTTTCTTCAGCTTTTTTCTTTTCTTGCACTTGTTGCTTTTTCTTTGATTTCTTTTTTTCCTCCTATTAGTTTGTATTAGTTTTTATCTTCTTGTTTAAAATTTTTAATAAAATTTATATATAAAAAAGGACAAACCATTTCTTCTACTTAATGATGCATGGTAATGGGATAACCTCCTCTCTATGTGATGTATAGTACATTTAGAACAGGGATGTCCAAGCTTGGCAACTTTAAGACCTGTGGATTTCAGCTGGCTGGGGAATTCTGGGAGTTGAAGTTTAGAAGTTTTAAAGTTGCCAAGGGTGGACACCCCTGATATAGAAACGAACAGGAACGCCCCCCCACACACACACACAAAACCTAGGGCTAGCAAATGACACAATGATGGTAAATGAAGCACTAGGAACCAAATAAGCCATTCTAGCCTTGCATTTGCATTCTATGCAGGGGTGGGATTCTACTGGTTTGGACCAGTTCAGGTGAACTGGTAGTTCTGGTGATTATTTGGCCACATCCACTCGCCCCTGCTCTTTCCTGTGCTTTATTTCCTTCTTTTAGAGCACAGCTGATTCGTGCGGCAGAGCTGTTTTGCCGCGCCTCAGCTGTTTTACTCACTGGGGCTGCAGTAGAAGGTAAGTATTATAGCTGAAAAATGGGCTTTTTAAAATGGTGTGCACATGCACAAAGTGCACGCATGCGTGCAAAGTGCATGATCACCGAACCAGTTGTTATACCAGTTAAATCGCACCACTGCTTCTATGTGGACAACAGCTTCTCAGAAACTAAGCAGCCATTCACCAAGACCTACAAATTCAGAACCTGAAAAGAATTAGTCAAATCTTCTTCAAATTTGTTATGATGCTTTCCAAAAGTCTTTCCCAAAGCAGTCCAACAAATCGATGATTTTGTACAAATTTTATATTTTTGAAGATTTCTGAAGTAATTAATCCATCAACCTTTTTTTCGTATGGACCCTTTCCCTGTCTAAGCATTTCAAATGCTTTAATTGATCTTAGCACAAGTTTTTCGGCCTTTATGATATTTCTTCCTTGCATTGCATTTGACAGAAGAAAAATTTTGTTTACAACATTGATCATCCATGCCAAATCATTTATAAAATATATATTTTCCAGATGGGCAGCCATACCAGAGTATTTTTTATTTGCATGAAAATACTGATGTAGCACTGGATAAGCATGCCACACAGCCAAGATTGACCTTAAACTACAGGCAGCCCATCTTGGTCCCAAAACTCTGCCAATCTTTATAATTTCAAGTGCAAGTTGTTCGAATATTTTGAAAAGTTCAGCTTAGTTCTTATTGGATTGATTAAAAATAGTGCATATCTTATCAATAAAAATTTTAAAATAATTTACTTGCTTTATTTCCTTTATCAAATCATCTAAAACAAGTTGGAGCTGATGGTTTAAGCAGTGCCATATTATGATGTTTGGAAACTCTTTTGCTATTCTAGTGCTCACTCCAGATTTTCTCCCAAGCATAACACTTGGCACCATCCTGCTCACATTGCTTTCAGTTCTCTGTACGAAAGTGGCCATGTGACTGGGTGGGCGTGGCTTCTTTATTTTTTGCAGCCACCCCCCCCCAACACGTTTTTTAGGCCTTCTGGACCTCAGAGGAGCCTGGGGGGGGGGTTGCTCCCAGAAGGCTCCTCTGGGGGTCAGGAAGAAAAAAATGGAGCCTGGAGGGGGCGCACAGCACCCCCCAAAGCTCCATTTTGGGACCTTCCTGGCCTCAGAAGAGCCTCTGGAGGGGGGAGTGTTTTTGCTCTCAAAAGGCTCCTCAGGAAGGCAAGAAATAGAGGGGGGGGCTCCCTCCATTTTTTGCCTTCCTGGGCCTCAGCAAGGGGCATCCCAGCACAGTTGATCATATGAACAGTTGATAGTCGGGAGGGAAAAAAAAAAGAAAGAAATACCTTAAGGGGTGAGCGTCAGGCAGGCGGGGCAAGCGACCCAGTGGTGACCGGGCAACCGGGTCAGGGGTGTGGCCAGCCAGAACTTACTACCAGTTCCATGACCCATGCCAAATCCTTGCTACCGGTTCACCCAATCCGGTGGGAACCGGCTGAATACCACCACTGAAGAAATGCTGAGAGTTTTATGCCCTTTCTGGCTTTGAACTTCCTGGGGCACAGGAAGAGTACCCTGATTGGTTGCTATCAGAGGTCATACCTAGCTTTGTAGGTTGTCTGTGTGCTAAATTTGGTTGACAC
Source organism: Bungarus multicinctus (assembly GCA_023653725.1). Classification (NCBI taxonomy): domain Eukaryota; kingdom Metazoa; phylum Chordata; class Lepidosauria; order Squamata; family Elapidae; genus Bungarus; species Bungarus multicinctus. Next base: position 140,309,590 of record CM042834.1, read on the forward strand.
TTGGTGGCTGATACAATGAAGGGCAATTCAATGGCTCTGCCTGAAGGAGGTAGATCTTTGTTATGTAGAATAGACTGGCCCCTTAAACAAGTGGGGTGGGGGGTGTTGAGTTTCTGCCTCTCTGAATTCCTACTTCTCTTTTAAGGGAAATATTCTGCCTTTTTAATATAACCTAAAATATTGCATTTTTCTAGGAGAGGGGTACAGTGGTGGGATTCAATTTTTTTTACTACCGGTTCTGTGGGCGTGGCTCATTGGGCGTGGCAGGGGAAGGACACTGTAAAATCTCCAGTCAGAAGTGGTATTTGCTGGTCGTCCGAATTACTCAATTTTTCCGCTACCAGTTCTCCAGAATTGGTCAGAACCTGCTGAATACCACCTCTGGAGGGTGGGTTTTAACTTCCAACAGCAATATATAAAGTTTTGTGAACATGCCAGAGGCAGCAATGTTTTTTGCAAGTGAATATAAGTATTCCAGGACACCACACATAGAATAGCCCAAAGCGTTCATGCTACTAGAGAGAAGTTCCCCGAGGATGGGCTGCAGCACGAATCCGAAAGCTGGGAAGACTAAACTTCCGGTTCTGGTGACCAATCCAGATTTCATCCTGCAATGTTTTGCAAGGGTACAATTATTTTTCTTTCCAGTCATCTCCTCCATTTAATGTCCTTTGCTTACTAATTCTTATTCTGTTTCTGTACTTGGCGTTTATGTTGCTTACCCAAAAGGGAATAATGTGAAGCAGATGGATAGATGGACACGTGGATAAAATACAGAATTAAACTACTATTTTAATTCCCTTGAAGCTGACAGCTGTATTGTTTCAGTAGAATAAAAGGAGCAGAGAGTGGAGCCTAAAGATGACTTTCTGATCATGCAAATTTACCAGGATCATAGCAGTATTAGCAACTTGATTGTTCTAATGCCTCCATATTTGCAGCATAAACAATTAAGGATTTGTCCATTTTACTGGAAAACAGAATTAAAATAACTGCGGGTCAAGAAAATGGTTTTTGTTTGTTTGTGATTATGGATCACTCCAAAGTTACTCATGATCTAAATAATAATGTTTTATTACTGAAGAATAAAGTGACTTACTGCCTCTTCCTTATGCTTCTCTTTTTTCTTTAGAAGCCAGGTTTCAGCCAAGGCAAGTTGCCTAAACATTTCCTCTGACATCTGAAATGAGAAATCCTGATTAAAGAATTTCCTGAAAAGAGAATATGAATTCAGGAAAGATGTGGCTATACTAAGTTGAATGAACGTGCATAAGCGCACCAAAACATGCCTACTATCCCTGTCCTATTGTTTCTTTTTTTCTTATCTGTATCCATTTCATGTATTTATAACCATGTTTATACTTATACCTGTTATTTAATAATTGTTTGACAAAATAAATTAAATAAATAAATAAGAATAGCATTGAAGAATTTATTTAAAATATGACTCCAGTCAAAAAATCATAAGCCACCAAAAAGTACAAAGGAAAACAAATATAATAGTTCAAAGTACCAATTACAATGTAAATATCAGTAGAATGAGAAACTGGGCTTCAAATTATTGAGGTAATTTAGCATGAAAGCAAACTACATCAACAAAAAGTTATACAAACCTTTTTGTATAACCTTCATTTCTTGAGCCTCAGGTAGCAAACCTTTAGTCTTCAGAGTCAGGATAGAGCCACCAACTGCAAAAATGGGATGTCAGGAGAACACTTCATTATTATTTCATCTCCATTCTCTGTGCTGTTTTCTTTCTTATCTGCCTTCTCCAACAGAGCCTACATATGGGATGGGGGCGTGCTGCACATGGATGCGGGAAATATCTGCTTAGTACACCCTGTCCTAGTTTGCCTTCAGCGTCTGGTGGGGAAGGGGAAAAAACAGGGAAAGCCAAGGATTCCTCCCTAAGAGATGCTAGAAAGTCTCATTCACCCAATTTTATGGGTTCAGCCGATATGGGACAGGGACACAGAGCGGTTTTGGGTAGGTGTCTTATGCCATGACCATTCAAAGTTAATGACAACATTGAGTGAGGAGACTCAAAATTGGGGTTGTTGTGGTGTCTCTGCATTCATGTGATCACAATACAGGCACTTGGCAAACAATTGATAATTTACAACAATTGCAGCATCCCATGGCCATGTGATTTCCATTTTAAGCTTTCACTGCCAGCTTCCAACAAGCAAAGTCAGCAAGGAAGCTGGCAGGGAGGTCGCAAGTAGGAATCACGTGCCAATTTGTCTAATGATCATCTAACCACTGCAGTTGGAATTGCCAGAAGTGCCATTGTAGGTCGTGTGATATTGTGTTTTATGACTGCATTGCTTAGCAGTAGTGTTGTGGTTAGCCGGCAGCAGGTGTGGATGGCTGAGGAAAGTGAGGAGTCAGATGAGGGGCCAGGACCATTAGGGAGTGGACTGCTGCCTTCAGAAATTGTGGGGGCTGGTAGCAGCGATGAGGAGGTTTCGAGGAGCCTGTGCCAAGTGCGCATGCTCATAGGGCTGTTTGCAGGAAAGAGCAGCTGCAGTAGCACGGGTGACTCGGGAGTAAGACTGCAAGGTAATGGCCCCTCCTTCAAGAAGATAAAAGCCAGCTGTGAATCGGACGTTCTTTGTAGGAAGCAAAGACATTTTGAAACTCGAGCCTTTTGGAGATTGCAGTATCTTAAGTTGGTTTTTAAAGACTCTTGTGTTGTAAAATATCTCTAGGTAATCTTATCTGTTATTCTTGGCAGCCTCGCACAGTTTTGGCGAGGCTCGTGCTTATCAAAGTTAATTAGTTTGCAGCAGCCTTTTAATCAGAGATTCGTAAGAATCATTAAAAGGTTTCTATTCCCTTTGGTTCGTGTTTGTTTTATTGGAAAACGATTTGGGTCAGAACAAGTAGAGTTCTCAGTCCCAATTATGTTTGCTAACCGAGGACTAATTGTTGAAGTCAGTTATAGGCAGTAGCTACATTGACCTATCTGGCACCAAAGCCTTGAATATATAAGCTGCTCTCAGGGACCAGTGGCAGCCACAGAGGCACAGATGGTCTTATGGGAATAGAACAGAGTTTCATGAGCTTAGAGAGTGGCCTTGAAGGACAGCAGAAAGGTCAATTGCCAAAGCAATGATCAGATGAATAAGACTTGAGCCCAAGCCAAGAAATTGGTTTACAAAAATGCCTCAGACAAACCTCACATCCACCATGCCCCTCCATTATCACTTGAATATAAAAGCAGGAGGAAGGGGCTTGCAAGATTCTGCTACTATAGGGTTCTAATAAAAGTCGCTCTAGATCTACATGGTGTCTGTTTCTTGATCTGGTCTGCCATTTAGGGCTAGGTTATCACATCTGGGCTACAAGAAACCAAATTACTAGATGCAAATCTCAAGGCCAGCTTTACACTGACTGTATATATACCACTGAAGGTACAGATGAAACTTGAAAAATTAGAATATAATGCAAAAGTTCATTTATTTCAGTAATGCAACTTAAAAGGTGAAACTAATATATGAGATAGACTCATTACATGCAAAGCAAGATAGTTCAAGCCGTGATTTGGCATAATTGTGATGATGGTGGCTTACAGCTCATGAAAACCCCAAATCCACAATCTCAGAAAATTAGAATATTACATGCAATCAATAAAACAAGGATTGTACATAGAACAATATCGAACCTCTGAAAAGGATAAGCATGCATATGTACTCAGTACTTGGTTTGGGCCCCTTTTGCAGCAATTAGTGCCTCAATGCAGCGTGGCATGGAAGCTATCAGCCTGTGGCACTGCTGAGGTGTTATGGAAGATCAGGATGCTTCATTAGCGGCCTTCAGCTCTTCTGCATTGTTCAGTCTCATGTCTCTCATCTTTCTCTTGGCAATGCCCCATAGATTCTCTATGGGGTTCAGGTCAGGTGAGTTGCTGGCCAATCAAGCAATGGGGCAGATATGGGGCAGATATGACGGGGGTAGAGGGCCATATCAAGTTAGGGGATCGCGTGCCCGCTGTCTCCAAGCGGTGGCGCGCTCCGACCCTCCCGACCCGTCTGGCAGGCCTGGTTGTGCAGAATCTCAGGCCCTGAGTACCCGGCTGATGTTATGTAATGCCAGGTCCGTCGTTAACAAGGCCCCCCTGATTTGCGATCTCATTCAGGAGGAGGGTGCGGACCTGGCAGGGGTCACCGAAACCTGGTTGGGCCCAGAGGGCGGTGTCCCTCTGGTAGAGATTTGCCCACCAGGTTTCCAAGCATTCCATCGACCGAGGTCTCAGGGAAGGGGTGGTGGGGTGGCGGCGATTATTAGAGAAGTCCTTTGTCCTAGGGAGGCCACTGTTCCTCAGACGGCTGGTTGTGAGTCTCTCTTTGTGAAGTGGGGTCGGGGGGTTCAGATGGGCCTGTTGATAACGTACCTGGCTCCCTGCCACGTGTCATCAGCCCTGCCCGGGCTCCTTGAGGTGATAGCCGGGCTGGCGGTTGAAACCCCCAGGCTTTTAGTCATGGGTGATTTCAACCTGCCTTCGCTCGGGGAAACCTCTGGGGTGGCCCGGGAGTTCCTGGCTTCCATGACGGCCATGGATCTGACCCAATTAGTTTCTGACCCCACTCACACGGGGGGACACACACTGGACCTGATTTTCGCCTCTGGTCAGTGGTTGAATGATCGCGTTGGAGATCTAGTTATAAAACCCTTGTCATGGTCCGATCATTCTCTTCTTAGACTGGACTTCGGTGCCACCACCCCCCATCGCAGGGAGGCGGAGCCGAGGAGATGGTTCCACCCCAGGCGCCTGATGGATCCGGAACGGTTCCAGATGGAGCTTGGGCCATTTCCTGAAACTCTGGCTCATAACTCGGCCACAGACTTGGTGGCCACCTGGGATAGGTTGGCCGCGGAGGCTCTGGACCGAGTTGTGCCTTTGCGACCTCTGACTCGACATAGATCCCACCTGGCTCCGTGGTTTACGGGGGAGCTGAGGGGGATGAAATGCCGGAAAAGACGTCTGGAGGGCATCTGGAGGGCCAGTCGTGCTGAGTCTGATCGGACACAGGTGAGGTCCTATATTAGGACCTACCTAGTGGCGATAAGGGCGGCGAGGCGTTCACACTTCTCTGCCCTTATTGCGTCTGCAGAAAATCGGCCTGCTGCCCTGTTTAGAGTGACCCGCTCCCTGCTTGAGCCGAGAGCGCGGGAGGACCTCTTGCAGGGTAAAGCAGAAGAGTTTTCCCGATTTCTGCATGATAAAATCGCCCAGATTCGGGATGGGCTGGACTCCAGTTGGGTGGTCCCGGGGGAGGTGTCCGGGGCAGGTCTTGAGACGGTTATCTGGGAAGAGTTCGATCCTGTGACCGCCGAGGGTGTGGACAGACTTCTGGGGAGGCTGAATGCCACCACATGTTTATTGGACCCGTGCCCTTCCTGGTTGGTTTCTACCTCCAGAGAGGTGACACGAGGCTGGCTCCAGGGGATTGTCAACGCTTCGTTGATGGAGGGGGCGCTTCCGACCGCCCTGAAAATGGCGGTGGTGTGGCCCCTCCTCAAGAAGCCTTCCCTGGACCCGGCTCTTTTGAATAACTATCGCCCTGTCTCCAACCTTCCCTTTGTGGCGAAGGTTGTTGAGAGTGTGGTGGCGCGTCAGCTCCCTCAGTATCTGGAGGAAGCATCCTATTTAGATCCGTTCCAATCGGGCTTCAGGCCCGGGCGCAGTACTGAAACAGCATTGGTCGCGTTGGTAGATGATCTCTGGAGGGCCCGTGACAGAGGTTATTCCTCTGTCCTGGTCCTCTTAGATCTGTCGGCGGCTTTTGATACTATCGACCATAGTATCCTATTGCGGCGGTTGGAGGGGTTGGGAATTGGGGGCACCGTCTTGCGGTGGTTCTCGTCCTTCCTCTCGGACCGCTCGCAATTGGTGTTGACGGGGGGGGAGAGGTCCACCCCTAGGCCCCTCATGTGTGGGGTGCCTCAGGGGTCGGTCCTCTCCCCTCTTCTGTTCAACATCTATGTGAAGCCGCTGGGAGAGATCATCCGTGGTTTTGGGGTGAAATGCCATCTGTATGCTGATGACACTCAGCTTTACATCTCCACCCCAAGCCACCCCAACGATGCTGTGGAGGTTATGGCCCGTTGCCTGGAGGCTGTGCGGAACTGGATGGGTGAGAACAGGCTTCGACTCAACCCTTCCAAGACCGAGTGGCTGTGGTTTCCGGCGGCCCGATATAGTCGGCTGACTCCATCGCTGGCTATTGGGGATGAGATCTTGACCCCCACAGAAGGGGCACGCAATCTTGGTGTCCTCCTGGATGTACGGCTGTCTTTGGAAGAGCATATTACGGCCGTCTCCAGGGGGGCTTTTTATCAGGTTCGCCTGATACGCCAGATGCAGCCCTTTCTTGATCGGGACGCCTTACGCACAGTCACTCATGCCCTGGTCACCTCCCGTCTGGACTACTGTAATGCCCTCTACATGGGGCTCCCTGCGGGGAGCACTCGGAGGCTTCAACTGGTACAGAATGCAGCTGCGCGGGTGGTTATGGGGGCGTCGAGATACTCCCACGTGACGCCCCTCCTGCGCGAGCTGCATTGGTTGCCAGTGGCCTTCCGGGTTCGCTTTAAAGTACTGGTTTTGGTCTTTAAAGCGCTCCATGGCATCGGACCAGGATACTTACAAGACCGCATTCTGCCAGTAGTCTCCCACCGACCGGTGCGCTCCCACAGAGAGGGTCTCCTCCGGGTCCCGACGCCTTCTATGTGTCGTCTGGTGACCCCGAGGAATAGGGCCTTCTCTGTGGGGGCACCCGCCCTTTGGAATGGGATGCCCCCTGGATTACGAACGACCAGTGACCTGAGGGCCTTCAGACGTGACCTGAAGACCTGGCTCTTCGAGCAGGCCGGCCTGAGCTGACTAATGGGATTTTAAATGGGGTTTTTAGATTACTTGGGACGGGGTATGATGTTTTATTGATTTTAATTGGGGGTTTTAGATTTGGGACAGTCTAGTGTTTAATTCTTTTTTTAAATAATTTATACTTTGTTTATTTGTATTTTAGTTGGCTGTTCACCGCCCTGAGTCCTTCGGGAGAAGGGCGGTATATAAAACTTAGAAATAAATAAATAAATAAATAAATAAGCACAGTAATCCCACAGTCATTGAACCAGGTTTTGGTGCTTTTGGCAGTGTGGGCAGGTGCCAGGTCCTGCTGGAAAATGAAGTCAGCATCCCCATAAAGCTCGTCTGCGGAAGGAAGCATGAAGTGCTCCAAAATTTCCTGGTAGACAGCTGCATTGACCCTGGACTTAATGAAGCAAGTAGACCAACACCAGCAGATGACATGGCTCCCCAAATCAACACAGACTGTGGAAACTTCACACTGGACTTCAAGCATCTTGCAGTGTGTACGCCTCCATTCTTTCTCCAGACTCTGGGTCCTTGGTTTCCAAATGAGATGCAAAAGTTGCTCTCATCAGAAAAGAGGACTTTGGACCACTGAGCAACAGACCAGTTCTGTTTTTCTTTAGCTCAGGTAAAATACTTCTGACGTTGTTTGTTGTTCAGAAGCGGCTTGACAAGAGTAATACGACATTTGAAGCCCATGTCCAGGATCTGTCTGTGTGTGGTGGCTCTTGATGCACTGACTCCAGCCTCAGTCCACTCCTTGTGAAAGTCCTCAACACTTTTGAATGGCCTTTTCCTGACAATCCTCTCCAGGCTGCGGTCATCCCTGCTGCTTGTGCACCTTTTTCTTCCACACTTTTCCCTTCCACATAATTTTCTATTAATGTGCTTTGATACAGCACTTTGGGAACATCCGACTTCTTTTGCAATTACCTTCTGAGGCTTTCCCTCCTTATGGAGGGTGTCAATGATGGTTTTCTGCACAACTGTCAGGTCAGCAGTCTTTCCCATGATTGTGATTCCTATTGAACCTGACTGAGAGACCATTTAAAGGCTCAGGAACCCTTTGCAGGTGTTATGGCTTAATTAGCTGATTAGAGTGGGACACTTTGAGGCTAGAATATTGAACCTTATCACAATATTCTAATTTTCTGAGATTGTGCATTTGGGATTTTCATGAGTTGTAGGCCATAATCATCTCATAATCATTATGACACATCATGGCTTGAACTATCTTGCTTTGCATGTAATGAGTCTATCTCATATATTAGGTTCACCTTTTAAGTTGCATTACTGAAATAAATGAACTTTTGCACGATATTCTAATTTTTTGAGTTTCACCTGTATTTAAAAATGAGGGAAAAGAAATTAGGATAATCAAACAAGGGGGATGAAAGATTGAGGTATGAGACAGCTTCCAGCTTTCGTTGCTTTTTTCCCTCTTCATGTTTAACATTCTGTAAGGCAAGAAGAAGGGAACTGCCAAAAACAGTCAATCATGGGCTACAATATAAACCTGATTTATTAATAGATAGTTTGCTGTTGTTGGCATAAGTTACAATCTTCAGAGACTTCTTTCTTTGGCAAACTTTTACCAGCAAAAAGCCAATACCCATCTATTTTGTCTTGTTTAATAAATGGAGACCAGATCATTGGCTTTTAGACTATATACTTTGAGTCAATGCTTCTTATTGGAACATTAATGCAATTCAAATGGAGTTTTGGGATATGATCAGGGGTGGGTTTCTACCGGTTCTGTCCACCTCTAGAACTGAAAAGCAGCAGACATAGAATCGGTTCTATGTCTGCTATTCTTTTGCCTGCCCGCCCGGGCTCTTATCTGACCTTTATCTCCTGCATTTTCAACTTCAGCTGCCATGCGAGGCAGAGCTGCAGTTAAAAAAGCAGGAAAAAAGGGCTTTTTGAAAGGCTGCTTCTCATCGTGCTGATGACGATTTTCAGGCGCGCTGCAGGCAGCGTGCAGGGAAGCACATCGTAAATCACCGAACCTCATAAATGACCAAACTGGTAGTTAACCCTGTCAGATCCCACCCCTGGACATGATGTTCTATGTCTCTAATCAGTCGAAATGCAGTGTGTCCCTTCCTTATTCCTCTTATTCTCCTGAATACAATTCCATATTTATGAATTCTGATTACAAATCCTGAGACAAGTCAACTTTAGGCTCAATGGGATTGGCTGAATTAACTCCCAAGTACATTTCTATAAAATCTGGATATACTGTAATGTGGCTTTCGTCTACAAATACCTTTCTCTCAATTTGAGCTTGGTCTGTATCCCCATGCAATACAGAATGGGATGGAGGGAAAAGAGTTCAAAGGTCTAGAATGCACTCTTGACAAATAGAAACAGTCTTTTGCTAGGGTCCTTCTTCTTCTTGCAGTTGCTGGTCCTTGGGGAAAGGAGTTCCTTTTTTAAGCAGGCAGATAACAGAATAATAGAATTGGAAGAGACCTTGGAGGTCTTCTAGTCCAACCCCTTGCCCAAACAGGAGATCCTATACCATTTCAGACAAGTGGCTATCCAGTCTCTTCTTAAAAGCCTCCAGTGATGGAGCATCTATAACTTCTGAAAGCAAGATGTTCCGCTGGTTAATGGTTCTCTCACTTTTAGGAAATTTCTCCTTAATTCCAGGTTGCTTATTTTCTTCATTAGTTTCCATCTGTTGTTTCTTGTCTTACTTTCTGGTGCTTTGGAAAATAAGTTGCCCCCCCCCTCTTCCTTATGATAGCCCCTCACATATTGGAACACAGTTATCCTGTGCCCCTAGTCCTTCTTTTCACTGGACTAGACATACCCAATTCCTTCACTAGGTCTTCAGAGATCAGCTTTCCCTTCCACCAGCTTTCATTCTCAATTGAAATGTTTCCTGTGATCCTTTGCTTTGCCCTCTTTCCCTCCATTTCAACTTTCCTTTGTAATCTCAGGTTTTCTTGAAAAGCTTTTGATTTTATTAAAATGAATAGAAGGCAGAATAAAAGGTTCGGTGCAAGAATTCATGGGTTTTTTTTCATACATGTCTGGATGGAGAAAAAGAAAAGACTGAGTAGAATTTTCTCCCATTCTTTACACCTTCTTTCCTTCATTCTCTTTTTCTCGTCTCCTCTCCTCTCCCCCCTTTGGTAATAGAAGTCCACATGTGGAAAGTTGCCTTATCCTTAAATCCTTTCTGTCTTTTGCAAACTTGCAGAAGGAAAAGTCATGGTAATCCTATGCATACATTCTTTACTATTGTTTTTTTAAAAAAGGCATTGTTAGTCTCATGGAATATCTGCATTCAGTCTTCCATGAAGTCAATGTTTTCCTGACAATACCACAGAAATAAGGAGGAGGGGGTGGTATCGGGCTTCAAATGCAATTGCCATCAGTAGTAGAGCTCTACACCCGAATCCCTCCAACATGCGACATCGAACCTAAAGGCTCTTCAAACTCCCCAAAGGTTATTGCCCAAACAGGTTCACTGGGCACTGTACTTTCGACGTTTTAACTTCATTCTGAAATATTTACCCAGAGGAAGAAATTTTCTTGCTGACGTGCTTTCACGATTACCTAAATATGAAAGTAAGTGAGATATAGTGATACAACCTATTATTCAAGGAAAAGAAACATTGCAAACATTGAAAGTAAAATTCATGACAGACGAGTTGCCAAATGCTATAAAAGATGATTTATGGCTAGAAGAAAATAAAACTCAGTGTGATATCCAGAATGGAGTGGCTTGGAGAGGAACGAAACTCTACATACCAGAACCATTGCGAGAGAAGGTATTCAAAGGTGTCATGACGATAAACAAGCTGGGCACTACAGTTTCCTAAAAACACTACACCTTGTCAAACAACAATTTTGGTGGCCGGCAATGAGAGAAGATATTGAGCATTACGTGAAGGAGTGTAAAGTGTGTGTGACTACGAAATCCCACCCTGGGAAACCATTTGGGTTATTACAGATGGTATCTAACCCTACTAGACCATGGCAATAGTGAAGCTACCCAACAGTCATGGCTATACTGTGATTTAGACAGTCATTGACTTCTTCTCAAAACAAGGATATTTTTTATTCCATGTACCGGACTATCATCTGCCTGGAAGTTGGCCACCTTCTTCCTTAAACACATATACCGATTACATGGAGTGCCGAGACGAATCATATCGGATCGAGGGGTGCAGTTTATTGCTCCGTTTTGATGGGAGTTCATCCAATTGCTAGGTTCATCCCAAGGTTTAAGCACTGCTTACCACCCAAGTACAAATGGGGCCTCTGAACAAACAAATGCAGCAATTGAGAGATATAGTATTTGCATAGCTATGTATTGTATCAGCAAAACGATTGGGCTGAACTACTGCCATTTGCTGAGGTGGCATATAACAATACTGCCCATAATAGGACAGACTCTGTTCAAAATAGTACATGGAATGGACTTTGTACCTATTCCAGAATGGCCACATAACAGTCAAGAGCCCGTAACAACTACTAAATGGTTTGAAAAAATAAAAGAGACATGGGAACAGTACAGAAAGCCTTGCATGAGGCCTTTCTTGCATATAAGAAACAGACAGATAAAAAGTGGGCTGAAACCAAATCTTTCAAAATTGGGGATCTGGTATACCTTTCTACTAAATATTTAAATTTGGGATTTACCATGTAGGAAACTCGATCCAAAATATATTGGTCCATTCCCTATAGTGAAGGTAATCTCCCTGTCACCTTGCAGCTAAAATTGCCTTCATGTTTTAAGCGGGTGTATCTCATTTTCCATGTAAGTTTAATCAAGCCTGATAATAGGAAAAGACCAGGCATCCGGCCCATACTACCTGGGCCGATACGAGACGATCAATATGAGGTGGCGGATATTCTAGATTCATGAAAGTGTAGGGTGTGTTACAATATTTGATACGGTGGAAGGGCTATCTTCTTGAGGAGGCCTCATGGGTGATTCATATCAATGTCAAGGCTCCCCGACTGCCGCCGTTTTCACTGGAGATATCCTATGAAGGCAGGTGGTAAACAGTAATGTTATAGCCTCCTGACTCTGTCTCTCTTTCTCCAGGTAGACCTGTGGTAGAGGGGGCAGCCTGTTGGGCTCCAAATGCAGTCGCCCATCAGCAGTAGAACTCTACACCTGGATCCCTCCAATATGCAACGTCGAACCCAATCAATGGGAATTGATGGCTGGATGGGGGCTCCCAAATGCTGCCTCACCATGCTGCCTCACATTATACCTGGGATGTAGAAGCTGCACAAGGAATTCCCCAAGGACATCGCTGGATGTTTTTTGGAAGGGAGGGGTAGATGTTTGTTATAGCAGGGTTCTCACAGGACAGTGGTAGATAGGATGCAGAGCGTTATAGGGTGCGGAGGTGGGATATGGGAATAAAAACCTAATTAGCTATATTAGGGAACGTTTGTTGTGTGGGGATTTAGGATAGGGCGGTCCACAGGAGGTAGCTGCAATTAGGAGGGTGGGAGTAATGCTATAATTGCGCTGGAAAGCAAATGCTAGTTTGGATTTCAAACCATCACCGCCAGACAGATGGGATGTGAGTTATGTGTAAAAAATAAACGGCTACCTACCTCTCCGTATGTTGGTTTGTGGATTTGTATCTCGGGTCTACTAATGCCTGGAAGACCGGCTAACAGGTGGCTTAATGAAATTATGCTTTTTCTGACAGCCAAAACACAAAGGCCCATGACGTCAGCCTTTCCAAGTAATCCACACAGGAAACACAACCAGATGAGCTAATTCCATATTATTGCAACATTACATTGACAGAATCCTGGAAGTTTGAAAGTACAAATCTCCTGTTGTCTTTTTTAAAGCCTAATACGATAGGGGAGGTTTCTTTCTGAGTTTCTTTCTCTTTCCATTATACACCTGCAGGCTACACCCTCCCTTATTTGATTGTTCCCTAGACACCATTTCTTTTCCACACCTCTCAAGTCATTCTCACATCCTGTACCATTACACTTAGGGAACCAGAACCCATTTATTAGATGAGCTGGCATGGTGTTGCTGTGGTCAACTAAACCCCAGCATGTTGGCAGGCTCCAAAGATTCTTGGTTCATGCAACTGGAATAGCTACATGGGATGGTCTTTTTCCAGGAAAAATAATCCAGGAAATGTTAGACCAGATTAGACCAGCTTCAATCTGCCTCAACAGTGGGCTGCTTATGACATGGAGGAGCCTTTGGGAAAACATATCCTCAGAATCCATCTTTGTAACCTACTTGCAAGAAATGGTGTGGAGAAACTCTAAGCAAACCACAAACTCTTTTTTAACAATTAGCAGCTCAGTTCTTTGGACCAAGTCACAATTTCTGGGATGTTTCATTTTCCATAATATATACCCATTCAAAACATGATGTCTCTCTTAATCTCCTATGCTAAAACAAAAGCAAGATCTGTTTTCTGTGTATTTTTCTTTTGCCTAAAATCCTTCACCCTGGCTGATTTGCTATACGCCAAAATTTCACAATCCTATCCCAAACAATGTGAGTTGGGAAAGATTCCGGTCATGACAGATTACAAGCCTAACATTGGATGAACCATATTTTCAAAACCTAAATAATATTGCATGAGAATGTATCAGAAAAATCCTCCCTTCCTATCCTGTGTCAAATTTCTGATAATATTTTCACAACATCAAACTAACATTTGTTTTTCTCAAAAATCCATGTGTGGGAGTTGATGCGGATGCTTCATTTGGCTGCTAAATGAGAAAGTCTTGAATGTAATTGTATTATGTTCTGTCACTATTATAACCAGAATGAAAGAGTGAAGAGAACATTTCACATATTGTGACCTTAAAACAGAGTTCTGTACTTCCAACCAACTGAGCAACCTTTCTCCGAGTTGACTTGATCTTAGCCTCTAACCTCATTTTCCTGGAGGGATATCTACTACTGTTCTTGTTGGTTGTGTAGCCAAGCCTCTCCAGGATTGCAGTGGCTGTAGCATATATCAGTTCATTGGTTTGAGTTATTGTGGTACTAGGGATTGTTGCAAGGGCTCTATTGGCACCTTCTAACATTCTATCTGATGGTACATCTTTGCTGAGTCTTAGTAACTGGTGTTGAGGGCTGATTGTAGCTAGTTTATCTCTGATCTTATGACTCATAGCAGCAGATGTGCTCCGTAATGGAAAGAATGGTGGTGATATTCTACCTTTAAGAGTTGACTGCACATCCAATTGTTCTTTCAGATGTTCTTGGGTTGTAATGTATATAGTTTATCTATCTCAAGTTGTAATAGCAGCTTCCTCTTCATTATGTTGAAGTGTTGGGTAATTAGTTTTTCAGTTAGCATTGATGCAGATCTTCAGTCTATCCATAGTTCCCTCTGTGGTGTGGTGGGAAATGAGACACGCGTACCCAGTTGACTCTTTTCTCTCCTTTTTATTTCGTTCCAGCCTGAGTGCCGGAGAAGCCGCAGCAGCCTTTCTTATAGTCGGCTGCTTGCGACTTGCCAACCAATGACGGCTCTTTGAATTTCCCACTGTTGGATCAACCAATACAAGTAAGTCATGTAAATACATAACACCCCTCCCCACTTGGTCTAGCCCTACCAATCCGAGCCCACTTAAGTTACGTAGTCACTTAGGTAGGTGGGGCTCTTATGTGTTCGACTGGACCTGCGCAATTTAGTCATGTGTTTGCCTGCGGTTGGTTCGGATGGGGTTGCTGTTTCTCCCGTCCTTTCCTGTGGAACCTCCTGGAAGGTAGAGTCAGCCATGCCGCTCCCGCTAGGTTTTTCCTGGCCGGTTGAGTTGGCTAGGCTGCTCCCACCCAGGTTGTTTGCCCGCTGTTCGTCTGGCCTCAGTTCCACTTCCCTCGGGTTGTTACCTTCTACAGCTGCAGGTACACGATTGCGAATACCGACGGGGGTTGGGTTAGTGATGGTTGTAATGGTTTTGTTGGTGTTGGTTGTGCAGTCGCTAAGGTTTGTTTTGCTCTTTGTGGAGGGTCTCCCCCTCCCCTGTGGCTTGTGTTTGAAGGGTCTCCCCCTTCTTGTCTATTTTTATTTGTGGTTTGTGGAGAGGCTTCCCTTCCTTCGCGATTTATGATTGTAGGGTCTCCCCCTCTCCACCTAGTTGTCTGTGTTTCTTGGTATTGTTCTTGATCTAAGTTGGTCTATATGTCTCCTCCAGTCCCTCTCGTCTTCAATGACCACCCTGTATGACCGGGGCCCCATTATTTGGGTTATCGTTGCCGGTATCCACAGTGGTTCTCCTGAGAAGTTTTTTGCATAGACTAAGTCTCCTGTTTTAAATGTTCAGTATTTACTGGAGGAGTCTGTTGGCTTCTCTGTGCAGTATGTAGGATGTAGCCTGTCTGGATTCGATCAAAGTTTTCTGCCCATTAGTAGCTCTGCTGGGCTTTTGTTTGTTGTTGTGTTGGGTGTCATGTGTTGTATAGTTAGTAGTTTGTCTATCTTTTCATGTATTTCTCCAGGACCCAGTTTGTTTAGTGTGTCTTTTGTGTAATGGACCATGCACTCCACCCGTCCATTTGTGGCCGGATGGGCCAGCACTGTCAGTGCATGTCTTATTCCTTGTGTTGCTAAAAATCCCTCGAATGCTGTTGCCGTGAATTGTGGCCTGTTATTGGATACAATCACATCTGGCAACCCATGTGTTGCAAATAGTTTCCTGAATTTTCTAATTACCGCTTCTGTAGTGGTTCTGTGCATGATGCTTACTTCTACCCAATTCAAGTAAGCATCTACAACTATTAAGAATGTGTGTCCTTTGGTTGGTCTCGCAAAATCAATGTATATCCTCGACCATGGGTCCCCTGGGTATCTCCCATTCCCTAATCGATGCCTGTGGTGGTGTGGGTCTGGATTCTTGACAACGTTTACACGTTGCTACCCACTCCCCTATGTTTTTAGCCATCCCTGGCCACCATATGTAACTCCTCACCAAGGCTTTCATTCTAACGATTCCCAGGTGCCCTTCATGTAATACTTCAAGTATTTGTTCCCTCAATTTCTTCGGTATAACTACTCAATCCCCCCACAGTATACATCCTTTTAACATTGATAATTCAGTCTGTCTATTTTTAAACAGTTTTACATTCTCATCACTAATAGTCTCTGGCCATCTTTTGCTTAACCAAGTTATAATTCGTGCCAGGATTCTGTATCTCACGGTTTCCTTAGCAATGTCTATGGCAGTCATAGGTAAGTTCGGTAGGGTCTCGATTTGCAGGGTTGACATGGTTGGTGCCGGGTCGTTGTCTCCATCTGGTAGGGGGCAGCGACTCAATGTGTCAGCATGTGTTATAGTCTTTCCAGGTCAGTAGATTAATTTGTAGTTATAAGCAGCCAGGAATTCGGACCATCTCATCATTCGTGGTGACAGTTTGTTAGGTGTAGCTTTGTTTCTGGCGAGTATTCCCAGAAATGGTTTATGGTCAGTGATTAGTGAAAAGGTTCTGCCATACAGATATTCGTGGAATCATTTAATTCCAGATATAGCGGCCAGTGCTTCTTTATCTAGTTGGCTAGTTCCTTTCTATTTTTGAGAGGGTTTTTGAGTAGAATGCAATAGGTGCTTCTTTTCCATCTGGTAAGACATGGCTGAGTAAGGCACCCACACCGAAAGGTGATGCATCACATGTTAGTGTAAGCGGAAGTGTCTTGCTATATTGTATGAGTACTTTGTTGGATGTTAGTAGATTTTTTATTTCCTGGAAAGCTGTTTTTTCTCGTTTTCCCCAGCTCCAGGTGGCTTCCTTGTCGAGTAATCTATGCAGAGGTTCCTCTATCGTTGCTTTCTGTGGCAAGAATACATTTTAAAAATTAATGAGTCCCAAGAATGCCTGTAGCTCTGTTTTATTATTTGGGATGGGTGCTTCCTTTATTGCTCTAATTTTGTCTTCCGTGGGGTGGATCCCTTCTTTGTCTATAAGGTATCCCAGGAATTCTACTTTGTCAGTGGCCAGTTTGCATTTTTCTTTTTTTACATTTAGTCCTGCCTTTTTAAATTTGTTTAGAACTTTTTTTAGGCGGTCCTTTAGTTGTTCTTTGTCTTTGACTGATACTAACACATCGTCAAAGTATGGGACCACCCCCTTTATTCCTTGCAGTAGGCGTTACATTAAAGTTTGGAATATCCCAGGGGCCACGCTGACTCCGAATTGTAATCTGTTACATTTGAATGCCCCCCGATGTATAATAATCGTTTGTGCTTCTGCCGTTAGTGGTCAACAGGTAATTGTTGGTAGGCCTGTGCTAAATCCAGTTTCGCGAAGATTCTTCCCCCCACTATTGAGAGTAATAGGTGCTGGACTACCGGAACCGGATACGCGCTTTGTTGTAGCGTGTGATTAAGGGTTGCCTTGTAGTCCCCACAGATTCTTATTGACCCATCTGGCTTAATAGTTTCCATCTTGCATTGTCTGTCGGTTCCAGCACCCCCTGTTGTATAAGCTTGTCTAATTGTTCATCAATTTTTGGTTTTAATGTGAATGGAACTCGCCTCACCTTTAGTCTTATTGGGTTTATATTTGGGTCTAAGTTAAAGGAAATTGGGGGCCCCAGGTACTTGCCCAATTGTCCATTGAAGATGTCTTGGAATTCTTTCATCAGGTCCTCTTCCCAATCATTGTCAATGATCTGGTTTATTCCGGTTACTCCGATTCCTAGTGGTGTGAGCCACTCAAGTCCCAATAGACTGGGTCGGTTCCGGTCAACAATAGTCAATGGGAGGACTTCCGTGTGATTTTTGAACTTAACTTTGAAATGTCCGACACGCACCACAGGAATTTTGTTCCCTTGATAGTCTTTCAGTATGAGTTCTTGTGTCTCCAGTTCTCCCCTTCTTATATCAGGAATCAGGTCTTTTATGGTGTCCCATGACATCATTGATAGATACGAGCTGGAGTCTACTTCCATCTCACATGTTTGTCCTTTGATTGTAACTTGTATATGTACTTTTCTCATGTTTCTTATGCTCGAGTGTCCGATAGTTACCATCTGGTGTGTTTCTTCCTTTCTGTATGTTGTTTCTCTCTCACGCTTACTTCTGTTCTCTTGGCTCCAACGGCTCTGTTTGTCTATCTCTCAAACACTCCCTCGGGTGTGGACTCCATCTTGGGCGGGGGCTATAGCTGTTCCTTGATCGGCATGCTCTCACTATGTGTCCCCGCCGGTCACATTTTCTACAAATGGCGTCACTAAAACGGCACTCGGAACATGGATGGTTTCCCCCACACCTGGCACACTGGAATTCTATCTTTCTGCCACTCCGCTCCCATCTACTTTTTCCCAAGTGGAGTTGGTTTACCTCTTCTTCATCCTCGTCACTGTTGGATAGGTATTCGATGTCCTCGTGGTGTGTTGTGGCCATGGTTTTGCTCGCCTCCGGCTGTGGGGAAACTTTTTTGTTTTCTTCTGATGTTTTATTTATTTTCCGCATCGTTGCAGCCGATCTGTGGGTGGCTTCCGCGGCGGTGGCTTCTTCTATTGCTTCGGTTACGGTTATTTTGGGTCGTATTAGTAATTGATCCTGTAATATAAGGTCCTTGAGCCATAGGACCACGCGATCCCTCAGTGCCTCGTCTAGGTTCAGGAAGTCGCACGCTCTGCCGATATCTCGGAGTGCTGCCACGAAATCAGCGATACTTTCGTTTTCTGTTTGGTTTCTCAAGTAAAATTCGTGTCTTTTGATGAGGCTCGGGACAGGTTGGTGTATAGTGAGCTCGTAATAGTTTCTCCAGGTCCGGCCACATCATGGTCTTTACATCGGTAGGTGCCACCAATGCTTTTGCCATCTTGAACACGGCGGGTCCGCAGTGGGTGAGAAAAACGGCTCTTTTCCGATGTTCTGATATTCCGTGGAGATCACTGCTTTCCAAAAGCATCAGGAAACGGTCGACATACAATTGCCATTGTTCAGTTGCTGGGTTTAATTGTGCAGGTGGCGAGTTGTTCCCGGACATTCTGTCTCTCTCGGTCTTCGTTGCCACGTGCTCAATTGGGTTCCTTTGTCTCAGAATCCCATCCTCGTCACCAGTGTTGTGTGGCGAGAAATGAGACACGCGTACCCAGTTGACTCTTTTCTCTCTTTTTATTTCATTCCAGATTGAGCACCAGAGAAGCCGTGACAGCCTTTCTTATAGTCGTCTGCTCGCAGCTCGCCAGCCAATGATGGCTCTTTGAATTTCCCGCCGTTGGATCAACCAATACAAGTAAGTATTGTCATGTAAATACATAACACCCTCATACACTTCATATATCCACTCTCATTAGGTCTGCTACTAAATTCCATCAGTTTCAGAGTCTCTTGTCCAGTAACCCATTTATCATCAGATTGTCCTGGTTCTTCAACATCTGATGCGGGCCTTGTCAATCTAGATGACACCTGAGCCAGCATGGCTCTCCTAGTTCATATCATATTTGAGGTAGGCAAGTGAAGCATTAGGAGGTCTTTACCCAAGAACGCCTACTGGTACCAGCCGAGATTTGAACCTTGGTCTCTCACACCAAAGGGATTGATTGATCTAACCACTTCGCTACCTAACTGCTATACACACACACACACACACACACACACATGAAAGAGAGAGGCAGAAAATTAGTAATTATATATATTTATTTTACCGGTAATTTAGCATATTACAGTGCATTAGTCTTTCTAATTTGGGCATCACCTCATAGCCCAAAGAGAGTCCATGTGATATCTAGGCCTGATTTTCTTTTTAATGGCAGGCTTCGCTTCTCTCTCTTGGCAGGTGGCTATTCAGCCGATCAGGCTTTCCTGTTGCTGAAATTTCAGATGGAGGGAGTACTTCACATTGTAAGTTCTGTTCGGGGAGAAGGGTGCTGACAAGCCACTGTATCAGGAAATAAAACAACCCTGTGCCAACTCTGTCATGTGGCTTTTGGAGGGTTGAGAATTAGGCTGATGAAAAAGAACTCCTGCACAGAGACTTCATTCTCTGAAGAAAAATGAGAAATGCCATGAGCTCCTGCTGAAAAATATATTACCATTTCAAGGGAAGTATCGATAAAAGATTGGTTCAGAAATGATTTTTTTGGGGGGGGGGCTGCTCTGCCATGGATGGGTGGGCAGCTGAGATTTCCAAAAAGGGAAAAAGATGGCTGGCACGATTAGAGAAAGGTATTCCAAGACACATTTCCTGCAAGGAGGAGACTTCCTTTTCCTGCCTGCCTAGCAACAGGCCTGCTGTTATCAGATCAAAAGTGTTTATTTCCAGTTCAAGAGATGCAAACTCCTTGCTTTCCCATCCAAGGATCTGAAATCAGCCCCACGACTAAGATAAGGAACAGCTCTTAAAGCAATAGATTTAGATAACAAGCGATGACCCACAGATCTGAAAAAAGGAAAAAAGGCTTATCAGTATGTGTGAAAGCAATTTTACAATGTTTTAGAAACCTCTAGCGCTGCCTCTTTTCACCACAGGAAACTTCAGAGAAGGAACTGCATTTCAGCTGTTTTCTTCCCCCATTCTAATAAAGTTTATAAATAGCTGTTGCAAAATGATTACTAAACTTAAAATGCTATCTTTAAACTTCGGAAGGGAACTTTAAAAGATGTGATTCCCACTCCCTGCACTCAAACAGAAAATACCAGTGATATAAGAGACTTCATTGAATATACTTCATTGAGTGTTAAGAATAGTACACATGGGATGTTTGTAAATCACATTCATCATTATACCAGAGTTTTGTATTTTTAGAATAAGAATTAATTCTAATGGCCAGCTTTTGTCAGAATGCTAGTATAGGGAGGATGCTGTTCATCCTGGCTTATCTTCAAATATTAGTCCTGGCCATGCTATTACATTGATCCCCAAACATATGAGAAAAAGCAACTTTTAAAAGGGAAGGTAGGGCACCTGGTGAATCTTTGGAATTAAGGAAGTGACCAGGAGCTTGATATGGTTACTTCTGAGCAGCAATTCTGTCAGCTGATCCCAGTGACCACCTTGGTTGATTGAAGATTTCTAAAAGATAAAGCAGCAGAAGCCACAAAAGGGATGCATAAAGTGTTCCGGGTAGAGATAGAACACTGAATTTGAATCAAATAAGAGCTTATATTTAAACCTACATCATGGCAGTAAGAGCTGCAATCTCCCTTCAGCCTGCTTCCCTACATGTCATTTTGCTGATAATATTGCTTGCATTTACTGAAGACTTCTTAACTGGCAGAATCTGGAGAGGTGATTGGGACAGCTTCTTGTAAAGTCGTGTCCATGCATAGCATCTTGTAACATCATATAAAGTCCAGTGAAATGGATGGATTGTTCTTCTATCTTTAGCTTGCATCCATTTCCTTCCTTTGGGAGCTGGAATGTTGGCAGGGTCTATGAGGTAACAGGTGCTGGTGTTGCCTGTCCTGAAGAGGTCCTCCCAGAATCCAGTCATATCAGATAATTATCATCCTGCCTCCAATCATAATTTTCTGAGCAGGGCTTTGAATTAGAAGACCTCCCAGATCCCTTCCAACTCTGTCGTTCTGTTCTAATATGTGTGAGTGTCATAGGCAATAACACATGTGCTGGAAGCTTCCAATTGGTTTCTGGGTACATTCCAAAATGATAGTTTTAACCTATCAGCCCTGCTAGGTTTGGTTCCAGATATCTTCAGAGCCACCTTTTCCAAGTAGAATCAATCAACTGGTAAAATCTTCACACAAGATTAATTTTTAAAGTAATGGAGGAAGTGAATAGGAAGTAGTATTTGGGATTATGGCCCATGGATCTGTGGAATATAACCTTCCCACAAAAGTTGGTCAACCCTAACAATATTCCAGAAGTTGCTGAAGACAGAATTGTTCACTTAGAGGCAATTGGGTAATCTTAACTTGACTGGTGATATTGTTGCTGTTATTTATAAGCTTTTATGCCTCTTAATTGTTGTGTTTATGACTTGTGTTATTAACTACTAGGAGGCTATTATGGTATTAGGTTAGAATTCAAAATGGATACACGTGTATTACTGAATTTAAAACAGTGGGAAATAGCTTCAAATTCTCCGTTAGCTATGAAACTCATTGAATGATCTTCATAATCACTTTATTTCAGCCAGTTTTTATTAGGAGAGATAGAGGGGATTTCTTATGCTTTTTGAAAAATGGGTAAATATGAAAATTATGTAAATATTATAGCTTGGAGGGTCTGCTAAGCTTTATGCCAGAAGAGTTGTATATAAGAAGGGAGGCCTGCTCACAATCACTTCTAATTTAATATTATTTAAATTAAATAATAATTTAAAATAATATGACACTTCATATCACATAATTATATCAGATTATATATAAACACTTTTAGGTTAAGGAAAAACTTGATTTAATGTAACTATATGAGGCGTATCTCAAACTGAATAGACCAATGGTGCATCCAGAAGTTGGAAGGATATCATTTATGAAAATGCCAAGCAACTATATTTGAAATATAGATATTCCATTCCATTTTATGCTTAAAATTCTTTTTTACTTATGGTATATACAATCCAGTTGGTTTGAGATGTAAATCATAAGTATAGCATATAGATGGATGGATCACTAGGAGACGATGTGGGTTAAAAGGATTGAAAGTTATATTGTTATATATGAAATTACATTTAAGGGAGAATTTTTATAAAATGATGTAGCACTAGTATACTACCTCAGGTAAATTATCTAAGATGTATAAAGGTACTTCTAGGCAATGGTGGAAATGTGAAAAACACAAAGGAACCCTTTATGATCTTTGGTGGACTTATAAAAAAGCAAAAACTGGATACAAATACATAAAAATTTTTAAACAAAAATATCAAGATGAATCCTTTTTTTACTGGGACTTATGGATAATCATTTAGAGAAGATTTACGGAAGACTGATTTTTTTATATGGCAATTCCAGAAAGATTAGTATATGAACAATGATGGAGGAATACTGAAATACTCACAATGGAGGATTGGAATGTGAAGATAAATGATCAAAAATAGCAAAATTGACCTGTTCAAAGACTGAAACTTCGAATGGATTTTTGAAAGCTGAGTATGGAAAAAAAGTGAAATAGTGATTTGTGGATTTTCTGATTGGGAAAAAAAAGTTGAATCTGAGACAAAGGGGATCTCTGTAATATAATTCAAGCAAGGGAGGAGGGATAATACTTTATCTGTAACTGCTGCAAAAAAGATAAGTCATTTCTTTTAATTATCTTTTTCTTTTTTCTTCTTGTAACTTTTTTAAAATAAAAACTTTTGAAAAGCTGACAAATTCATAGCTTTCATTGACTATATATATAGTAGATGTGGAACTTGTATCATAATAAATCTGTCAGTCTTTATTATTTTTGTTGCTTTAACCTTATTTGAGTTTTGGATCTGTGAGAAAATGAACTGGACTGAGTATTAGCAAAGCAGGTTCGAGGAAGTGACTAAGAATTGTTTGATTCAAAATATGCAGAAAATTTTTGGCAGTGGTTCTGTTTAATAGGTAGATTTATATCCTTTCCAAAGGAAATTACTGAATTTAGATTCTGTTTTTTTACAACAGGAAGAGGGAGCTAAGGGGTGACAGGAAGGAGAATGGGTCTTTAGTCACATTTTTGTCTTGCACTTTTAGTTTTACCTTTTATGTGGGATTCTGATTATATTAAGATCATCATGAGCTGAAGGACATTGGGGAACTAAGAAACAGTTTCACACAAATGCATCCTTTAATTGCCAGCAAGAAATTCAGACATTACTCATTTAAATTGATAGGAAAACATGACAGAATGTACATCAGATAGGAATGCAATCAAATGGAAAAATTTCTAACACATCTGCATTTCCATGGAAGCTATATACAGATGGGTTTACTTTCAAGTGTTAAAAAAGTTAAACCAGTATGGATTAACATTAGATTAAGCACAGATTAATTTTGCACAGGATTACAAGGTCACAGGTATCTTCTAATGTTACAGGATAATAGAATTTATCTTCAGTTGTCCTAATACAGTACAAGTACAAGTAGCCCTCCATTTACAACCAAAATTGAGCCCCAAATCTCTGTTACTAAGTGAGACATTTGTTAAGTGAGTTTTGCCCCATTTTACGACCTTTCTTGCTACACTTGTTAAGCGAATCACTGCAGCTGTTAAGTTAGTAACACTAACTTAAGTGAATCTGGCTTCCCAATTGACTTTGCTTATCAGAAGATGGCAAAAGATGATCATACAACCCCCGGACACTGCAACAGTCATAAATATGAGCCAGTTGCCAAGCATCTGCATTTTGATCATGTGACCATGGCAATTCTGCAACAGTCATAAATATGGAGAATGGTCCTAAGCCATTTTTTTCGATGCTGTTATAACTTTGAACAATCACCAAACTGTTGTAAGTCAAAGACTGCCTGTAAAGTAACCTTCTTTAAAAAGCTGAAATGGCAGAAGATTTCTTGATTGCCAGTCATTGGAGGTTTTTTTTTGGCAGCTTTATTACAATTCTTGGTAAAAGCTGCTGTGGCATCAGCATCCTCCTTGCAGTGAAGGATGTCTTACTAAAGAAGGAACAATTCAGAGTCTTGCCTAGTTATTTCTGTCCTTAGTCAGGACCAATTCTAAAGAGTAAGACAAGAGATACCAGGCCAGGGAGAGCAGCCAGTCAAAAAAAGGGCAGCCTGCTTTGGATTTCAAACTGGTTCAGCATCAAGTATTGGCCAAAATGTGGAGCTGAAATGGCTGATGAAGAATGCAAGCAGCGAATACTGAGGACGTGGCCATGCTAAGCAGGTTGAGAAGTCAGCTGTTCTCCAGATGTCCCCTGGCTGCAGAGTCGGCTACATAACGTGGAGCCATTGCTGCTCCCAACAGAATACAGTTTTACCCCTTAAGCCAACCTTGTGAATCCATCCATCTGTAATTCCAGTCAACTATGGCTTCATCAACACATCACGGCCAAGGGAAGCATGATCTATTCTAAAGGAGGCATCGAGGCACTGGTGGATCTGGCAATCCACTGAAAATGAAGTCTATAGCAAGGAAGAGAGGGGATTAAAGGTGAAACAAGAGGAGTTGTATGGGAGATCACAGAAAACTACTGCTGGGGAGGGGTGCTTGGGCTTGGGAGGAAAAATGTGTGTGTATGTGTGTGTGTGTGTGAGAGAGAGAGAGAGAGAAAGGGAGAGAGAGAGAGAATGTGTGTAGATCTCTGCTCCACAATAGGAAATGCTTTATTAGCTGGGAGTGGTGGAGAAAAGCCAAGCAGGAAGAGGCAGTAATAAGAAACATTTTTAACTTCTCCCACATCCAGATCTTGCCAAACCGCTGCTTTTTGGTGAGAGGCTAAGAGAGGGGCTGGAAATAAGATCTTGTCTTCTATTTCCCCCACACATACACCCCTTCTTGTGCCTGCTTTTCAACACACCACCTCCCTCAGACAAACTTTAACCGGACTGAGTTTCGGGCTAAACCAGGGAGAAAATCTTCGTTTTTCAGTTGTGAAATGGAGAGGATGATCAGAAAGGAGGTCTGTGAGCTCCTCTCAGGTTAGGCGCAATCAGAGAAAAACTGGGATTTTCCCAGGGCAGAGAAACTAAATACACCTTTCCAGAAGGAGCTTCAGGTTTTGATACTGGAGGAAAACCTCACATCGGAGGAAGAGTTCATCACAGCCTGCCAGAAGCAGGAAAGCAGCAGGATACAGGACGTGGTCAAGCTCTGCTCCCTTCCCAATTCAAAATCTTCCGGGTAAGTTGCAATCGTGTTTCTTTTTTCTGACTTTTCTATTTTTTTTTTTAACTTTTCAAAATTGAAACACTCCCAAGCAAAGGAGGAAAATATTCCCAACTCCTAAGATGGATTCTTTCAGCATCAGGTCTTCTGCAGGGGGTGGGTGACAGGAGTGTCAGAACAGGATAGGCAGCCTAGTAGGCTGGTGTTTCCCAGTGAGGTTGTCAGATAATCAGTCACAAACTTAAATTAGTTGATTCACTTTTGCCCCTTTTTATGAATGACTCATTGACCATTGCTTTCTTGCTGAGTTCAGCTCGGAAAAGGCTTCCCCTTCTAAATCCAGGCGACAATAATGTCACATCTTCAAAGAAAGGTTGAAGCTATTCCCACTTTAGCTTAAAATTCAAAAGGGGACAGGTTAGAATTCCCCCAAAGGAAGGTCATTCAAATCTGTGGAAAGGCTGCCGGGCCATCAGCAGTTAAAGCTGAGCATGATGGCCTTGTAGAAGATTTGAATAAAGACTACATCTTGGGTGATGGCTGATTTATTTTTTGAGGGATTTTGGAGGGATCCATCTTAGGTTGTAATAGCTCCAAAGAGCAGCACCGTGACATACTAAGAAGCAAAACCCAGTCACTACACACTGTCTCCTTAATTTTCCAAGTATAGACGATGGTTTGGGCAGCATCCGTTCCAAAGAAATGTAGTACCACTTTGTGCTCTGGCTGCAATAAATGTAAAGCTCATTCCTCTCCCAAAATACGATTTTTAAAAATTATTAAATCTATATGCCACTCATCTTGCTGTCTAAAGCGACTCTGGGTGACATACATAAATTGATACAAATTTAGCAGGCATTTGTAGAAACCAAACAATGCCCTCCCACAATCACAAACACACCCCATCTATGTTATTTGTAGGGTTTGCATTTATTCCTGTCTAAGGGACCGGTTCTGACTAAATTTTAAACGGGAGATTCTTGGGACTTAATCCAGATTGAATTGGGGGGTGGAATCAGCCAGGTACAAGAGAAGGGAAAATATTTCTACCCCATTGTACCACAGGAAAATGCAATTACAAGACAGATCTGACTTAAGGACAATTTATGTTTTCCTTCCTTTTTTGTGGAGACTCTGGCTTTTATTCCATCAGACAGTTACAAGATGTCAAGGTAGTTGGCCAGAAATGAATAGAGAACCAGCACAAGAAAGAAATAATTAAACCTCGTTTGTGGAAAAGAGATGGTTTCTGAGAGAAAGTAGTACATACTTTTGTCTCTGAGCTGGAGAAAGGTTGGCCTTCCTCCTTGCCTAACCACTCCCCAAAGCAGGCCCTTCCTTGCTACATTGCTAAGTTCAGATCTGCTCTGAGATTGTTGAAATACTGCAAATGCTGCCTCTGCAGAATAAAACAAAGCAATTAAAATAATCACTTTGCTGCCACTCACAAAAAAACAACATCACATTTCTAGATCCAGATGTATAATTAATGTCTGATGTGGAAATACCTACAATACAGATAGCAGGCTGGGCTGAAACAGAGATTGCCTAGTCCGTTTTTTTCTTCAGTAATGAAATATGGTATGTTGCTATTTAAATTACAGTCACTATGAATATTCACCTGTTCATGTACACATGCAAATATACATGTATCTGTGTTCTATATCATGTTTTGCTCTCTTCTTTTAGGGATCCTTCAGCAGCCAGTTTAATTAAGATTTATTGCCTGGACAGATTAGAGCTGTATTTCTCAACCTTGGCAATGTGAAAATGTATGAACTTCAAACTAGCTAGTGAATTCTGGGAGATGAAGTCCACACATCTTCAAGTTGTCAAGATCGGGAAACACTGGATTAGAGAATACAGAGCAGCCAAAGACAAACTTTGCATTTCATTTGAATAATGGCTTTTTAACTGCTTGTGTTTCCTGTTACTGGGCTTGTATTTACTAGGTAAAAATGGGGCATCTGTCCAATGCAACAAGAAGGAGGAATAAACACAAATCAGTAATATTAAAGATATTTGGAGCAGTCATAGGTTCTATCTATAGCCTCAGAATATATCTGTGTATTCAATTGAGACCTCAGCACTAGGTCTTAGAGACAGGGAATGTTACCTATATAGGCATGTATCTAGTGGTGGGATTCAGCTGGTTCGCATCAGTTCGGGAGTACTGGTAGCTATTTTTTGGTAGAGTTCGGCGAACCGGCTGAATGGCATGCCTTGCCCCGCCTTGTCTCTCCTGGCTGGAAGGCTGTTTACCCACCTGGCTAGTGTCAGAAGAAAGGATTCCCTGTCGGACAGGACATTTTATGGTAATACAGTTTCTTCCAGATAAGTAATTGATATGTATTTAGTTATGAGGAAGTGATGTCTCTTTCAAAAATAGGAATTAAAACTATTTTACTTTAACAAGAAAAGAAATAAAAATATAGAGAAAATTGGGATAAGAAAATGAAGAGAAAAACCAAGAAATGATATTAAAAAGTGGTTGTTGCTAGAAGTAATATTTCAAAAGCAGAAAAACAAATGAAGAAGGGACACTAAAGTGCATTTATCATATTTTTCTTACAACTATTAGCTGAACTCTGCCCTGTTTGTTATTATTCTAGTAATTTATCAAATCAAAAACACAACATGCAAAATTTGCAATAATCTTTGTATTTCGGTCAACTGTAGATTCAAAAAACGGAGGTGTGTTTGTGATATGGAATCATTTCTCAAATGAAACCGCTCAATGAAACAGAATCTTTACAACTGGCATTACATCTCTGGAAAATATAGCTGATGTGAAAATGTTAAATTTAAATAATGTACTGGGTATGTATGATGTTTGCAATTCATAGCACTTATTTTTTAATCAAGCTAATAATAGTTCATAACTGGAAATAGTTCTTGAAATCCATTGTATTTATTAATAGAATAGAATATAATTCTTTATTGGCCAAGTGTGATTGGTCACACAAGGAATTTGTCTTGGTGCCAATGCTCTCAGTGTACATTAAAAAAAAAGATACATTCATCAAGAGTCAAGAATCATAATGTACAACACTTAGGATACAATAAGCAATCAAATCATACTAGGAAACAGTCAATATAAATCCTTAATAAACCCTTATTAACTTTGTTAATCAATGTGCTCATTGGACAATAGGGGTTATAAACTTTGACTTTATATCCAAGGTGCTCCCATATCTACAAAATGTATGAAAAGAGAAAAATCTGTTTTCTTTTTCTCCTTGTTATGCAGTTATGAGCTCTTAGTAGTTTGAATATTATTCTAAGAAATTGGATGGTGCAATAGGGATTAAATAACTATAAACAGGCAGGTGCAAAAATTATCCTTAAGGGAAGAAAAAGAAGTATTTCTCAAGTTTTTGATCTATGACCTAAAAGGTACATGAGTGAGAAAATATGCTTGCAGAATGGCTGGGGAATGGGGGTTGCTCAAGTACTTTATGTAAATACAAATCCTTGACTTACAACCATTTGCTTGGCAACTGTTCAAAGTTATAGTAGTGCTGAAAAATGTGATTTAAGATTGGTCTTTGCACTTATGACCATTGCAGAATCCCTGCAATTGTGTGCTTAAAATTCAGGCACTTGGCAACCAGCATGTATTTATGATGGTTGCAATGTCCTGGGGTCAAATGATTCCCATTTGCGACCTCTTCAACTGGCTTCCCATAAGCAAAGTTAGTGTAGGAAACTGGATTCACTTAACAACTATAGCAGTTTGCTTAACAACTGTGGCAAAATAGGTCATAAAATTGGATACAATTCATTTAACGACTGCCTCCCTTAGCAACAGAAGTTCTGATCCTAATTGTGGTTGTAAGTTGAGGACTACCTTTATAGTTTTAATAGATTGTAGTAATGGGATATGGTTGATACAACTAAAGAAAGATATGTAGATCTTTGATACCTGACTCATGGAGGTGGATTAGGTTGGTTTAAATCAGATTTAAACCCAAGTGACTTGGAGTCAAAGGTTTCTCAAGCAATTCCATTTTACATAAAAGTTTTGCATAAAATTGTTTCAGGGACAAATATAATGTACCAAATATGAAAACTAGCTTTTAGATTTGTCTCAGAGATTCATCAACTTTTGTTTAGGGTTGGCAACCTGTGATATGCAAACCCCAAAGTCTTAGTACATCAAAGGAGGGGGGGCAGAATCAATAGATGAAAAAATTTGGGGAATAGAAAATTTCATTGCTAAAATAAGTAGGACACAAAATAGTTTATCTGGCTACAAGCATGTAAGCATAATTGATATGATTAGCAGATGGTATTGCATTGTAACAAAAAAATGCCTATGTGTTGAAGAACTGTAGGCCAGTGATAAACAAGAGTTTGTAAGATGTGTGGCAACTGATACATAAAGCTATGCTTGTAAAGCAGTTAGATAAACTGGCAATTGACTAGGGTCACAAAGTTAGACTTATCATGATTTCTTTTGCTTCACGGTTGATTAATAACAGAATGCCCACCCAGTCAGGCGGGCAAACAACCTCCTGGTCAGGTGGGCAAGCAGCCAGGAGGTGAGGTGAGAGGCCAGGAAGTGAGGTGAGGAAGGGAGGCCAGGTGAGTGAATGGCCGGGACGTGAGGCCAGGCAAGGCCAGGTGTAACAAGGAGTGGCTGGGAGGGAAGGGCCCAGGAATGGCCAGGCATGGCAAGGAAAGGCTGGGCAAGGCAAGGCGCCCCTTGATGTGAGTAATGCTTTTTGCTAGACAAATACTCGAATACAGCTCTTCAGTCTGGAACCCACATTACGTATCTGATATTAACACAGTTGAGAAAGTCCAGAAATATTTTACAAGAAGAGTTCTTCATTCCTCTACTCGTTGCAGAATACCTTATGCCACCAGACTCGAAATGCCAGATCTAGAAAACCTAGAACTATGCCGTCTTCAGTCAGTTCTAAGTATAGTATATAAAATTATACATTGCAATGTCCTACCTGTCAATGAATACTTCAGCTTCAGCCATAACAATTCAAGAGCACACAATAGATACAAATTCAAGATTAATCGCACCAAACTTGATTGCAGGAAATACGACTTCAGCAACAGAGTGGTCAATGTCTGGAATATTCTACCTGACTCTGTGGTTTCTTCCCCAAACCCCAAAAACTTTAAATTTAGACTGTCTACTATTGACCTCACCCCTTTCCTAAGAGGTCTGTAGGGGGCATGCATAAGCGCACCAACGTGCCTACCGTCCCTGTCCTATTGTTTCTTTTATTCTTCTTATATGTATCTATGTATTCATAACTATGTTTTTACTTGTACCTATTATCTTGTAAGCAATTGACAAACCAAATAAATAAATAAAAATGTCGAGTTGGCCATGCCCACCCATTCACATGACCACCTATCCACATCTACCCAGCCAGTCATTAGGGCAGAGAACCAGTTGTTAAATTATTTGAATCCCACCACTGCATGTGTTATCTATATATCTAAAAGCGAAATACCATTCACGCAGCATTACCAAAACTCCACAACTGTAAAGCCTACAAACTTGAAATTCGGCACGTATGTTCCTCTTGGCTTCTAGGTGCTCGCTAAGAAAGGATTTTTCAAAATGACAATCAGATCGTTAGTATTTTGTATATTATTATTAACACACTCTGATGCTAAGGAGTTCTACTCCCTCTCTCCACATGAAAAGAAATCTGTTCCAACAGCCAGTTTCCTCTCATTCCGTTACCTTAGTAACTTCACAGCCATTTGCACCACTCAGGTGAATCGAGGACACAGTCACAGACAAACCTCCAAGTTGCCTCAACAACTCTCTAAAAGGATGCAAACTACACTCCCAAACAGGAAGCTACTTTGGCATCAAAGGTTGTAGTATTTTTATTACCCACCATCCAGTCAGAGTTGAAGAAGCTACTTGGATGAGAAGCAAAACATCTTCAAAGAAAAACCAGAAAGTCCAGTTACCTCCTGAAAAAAAACACCTTCAGGACAATGGTTGGAGGATTGTATTTTACAATACTTTTGCTGAATTGATAGATAGATGATAGATAGATAGATAGATAGATAGATAGATAGATAGATAGATAGATAGATAGATAGATAGATAGATAGATAGATAGATAGACAGACAGACAGACAGACAGACAGACAGACAGACAGACAGACAGACAGACAGATAGGTGATGGAGAGATAGAAAGGAATGGAACAGAGAAAGGAACGGAAGGGAAAGGAAAGGAAAGGAAAGGAAAGGAAAGGAAAGGAAAGGAAAGGAAAGGAAAGGAAAGGAAGACAAGAAGGGAAAGGAGGAAAGAAGGAAAGGAAAGAAGGGAAAGGAAGGGAAAGGAGGACGGGAAGGGAAAGGAGGAAAGAAGGAAAGCCTGGGCTCCTGCATAGCACAATCACAAAATTTCGTCGTGAAGCACAGGTATCCAAGCTAGTTTCTATATAAGGAAGATACATACACAACATTCTACTTGATTTCTATATAATAAATACAAGTCAGTAACAGAAAACCACAAGCAGTTAAAAGGGCACTATTCAAACGAAGTGCATACTTTATCAATGGCTGCTCTGTATTCTCTAATCCAGTGTTTCCCAATCTTTCCAATATTATCCTAGACTGAGCAACCATCCCCAGAAAAAACAGGAATTTGTGGACTTTTTAGTCCTGACATTTCTGAAGGTTATCGATGGATTTTCCTGTGGAAAGTCTTTCATCCTCTGTTTTCTAGGCAAGACTACTTAGTTGAGGAGATGGCAGCAAGGCGAATGTTCTGATCTAGTAGACTTAACAATGGCACAGTCTTGCAACCAGCCATCATTTTATTTTTCCCAATACAAGGACACTCTGAGCAGTGGTGGGATTCAATTTTTTTTACTACCGGTTCTGTGGGCATGGCTTGGTGGGTGTGGCAGGGGAAGGATACTGCAAAATCTCCAGTCAGAGGTGGCATTTGCCGGTTCTCCAAATTACTCAAAATTTCCGCTACCGGTTCTCTAGAACTGGTCAGAACCTGCTGAATACTATCTCTGACTCTGAGATACTGTGCAAATGGCAGCGTGGTGGCTTTCTCTTTGCTTTATTAACTCATCACATCCAAATCAAAGGATAACCAAAACAAAGATTAGATCAAGTGCTGATGTTCCTCCCAGGGCAATTGGTTCAGAGCACAAAGTGTTGCATTTGATCCTGATTATTCTGAAAGGGGTGATGTCTGAATTATGAAAACTCATGATTCTAGTATATCTACATCTGAAGATTAGGGAGGCAATACATTTACATAAACACTTTCAAGTTTAACTGCCCAGAGTCGCTGTTACAGCATATAACGATAGCATATAAATTTAATAAATAAGTAAAGAACCTCAGAAGATTTCTCCCAGTAGTCCTATATCTTTTAATCAAATGCTAACTAGAGAATATTTGGGTTTTAAGGGAAAAAATCAGAGTAGATCCCAGGGGTGGGATTCAATTTTTTAACAACCGGTTCTGTGGGCACGGCTTAGGTGGTGGGCGTGGCTTGGTGGTCATGTGACTGGATAGACATGGGTTGGTGGTCATGTTATTGGCTGGGTGTCGCCAACTCAATATCACTCACATTGAGGCATGCATCTTCTCACCTGGCCTCTCATGACTGTGGGGATGCTGCAACAGTCGTAAGTGTGAAAAATGGTCATAAGTCACTTCAGTGCCATTGTAAGTTTGAATGGTCACTCCACACAAGCAAAGGAGGGGGAATAAATTCCAGAGACGTTCCAGAGACAGGAAGTCTAGTCCTGCCAAGAATGTAATAAGGGTTAACGGAGAGGCAGTTTCTGTAAGCAACACCAGAATATTTCCTTCCTGCCTTCCTTACAGGATTAGGCCAGTAATTTCTTCTAACAACTGGTTCTCCAAACTGCTTAGAATGTTAACAACCAGTTCTAGCGAATAGGTGCGAACTGGTAGAATCCCACCCCTGGTAGATCCCCACAAGACTGAAATCTACCCATGCTTGAAAATCTGAAAGTGAACAGGTAATTTTGATAATACACTCTACAGCAGGGGTGTCGAGCTCGATTTCATTGAGGGCCCCATCAGGGTTGTTTTTGACTTCGGGGGCTAGGGTGGGTGTGGCCAGGATAGGCATGGCCCGCTTGATGTAACTCATGTCAGGGGTGTCTGTGGTGGCTCAAGTGCTCTGCCAGTGAAAACAGGCTCCTGAACTCCGTTTTCGGCCTCCATGTACAGCCCTCCCAAGTTTTGTTTTCGCTGGCAGAGCACCACAATGGGCTGGTCCTTTGCTGTTTCCAGGGTGGCCAGAAATAATGCCTGCCTTCCCCCAAATAATTTTTAGCAGAAGAATACATGTAAACTTTTACACACAGAGGAGGAAAAAATACAATGTATTTGTTGGAAAGTGATACGTTTGAAAAGGATTTGGGGCTTCACCAGATCACAAGGGAAGTCTTTTCCACTTGTACCTAATCACACCATAAACATACCCTGACAACATCTTTTTTTTTCTGCAGCATCCCCAAAATATAGATTTAGATACCATGCGCAATTGTCCTTGGTTGTAGCGATGTCTGTTCTTTTATTCTGGCATCATAAACAGGCATCCTCAAAAAGTATAAATCTTGTTTGGCTTGTTGTCAGTCCTGCCACAGCTTAAACCTCTAAATAGAAACAATCCTTGGCTCCATTTGTTGAGGAAGGAATAGTTTATTAGAGATCAAATGTATTGCTGTAGTGCAAAACCAGAACTGAGAATTGAACACCAAAATCCCTAAATTCTATTTTTCCATCCCTTAACTGTCACTCATTGCTTCCCCCAGTGCAACCAATCCAGTTCAGGCAAGACGGTCAGTTCAAGCATAAGTTTGGTATGCGGGCTTCCAATTGCCTTGGAGGTATATCAAGATATTTTAGTGACCAGGAAGAAATATAAGCTGGGGAGGGAATGCAAATTTCACATCAGGGTGTGTGTGTGTGTGTGTGTGTGTGTGTGTGTGTGTGTGTGTGTGTATTTTGCTGATTCAAAAATGAGTAGAAAGTACTTCTGCTCAGCAGTGGTAAAAAAAAAAAGGTTCAAAACATTATGAATCAGCAATTCATAGGTTACTGAAGTTCTAAACTCTATGAAGAGAAGTGTATCACCCAGTTCTGCTTTGGTGAGACCTTTGGGGAAATTCTCTGCTGTCTCGTGTGTCTCAGAAGACAATTCAAAACTTTCCACTAATGAAAAGTGCTGCTATCCAGAGTTAGTAGCAGCTACAGTTGAACTGCATAATCAGCAGCTCCAGGACTTTTAAAACTTCAGGCACAGTTTTAAGCCCGCTTCAGAACTAGCTACCATCTCAATTCTTAAGATGTTAGAAAAATAAAATTAATAAAAAATTGAAAAATAGTTATAAATTTAATTAAGTTAGTGTAACTTTAACTGAAGTTAATTGATTCAAGAGTAGGTGGTTGTTCTGGGCATTTAAGTAAATGCAGCGAAAGCCCCGCGGAATAAAATAAATAAAGCGACAATTAGCAGTTTGATATTGAAGAATAAGAAAAAATCTAGCTCAGCATTAATTGTGACAATAACATACAGTGCATATGAAGGCAGAATAATAGAACAACAGAGTTGGAAGGGACCTTGGAGGTCTTCTACTCCAACCCCCCTGCTCAGGCAGGAAACCTTATATCATTTCAAACAAAGGTTACAATGATGATGCAAGACAATGGTTCTACTGATCTTTACCGAAAAACATAGTTGTGAGCTACCAATAGAACTCTCCTCCATAAATGTAATTACTTTTTTAAAAGTCACCTGTGCTGCCAGTTTATTATTTTTCTTGCAACACTGAATTCCCCAAACATATTAATAGAGGAAAAATAATATATAGCCTGAGCTTAGGAATCTTATGATCATATTACCAAGTGCTTTGACATCTGACATCAACGGCAGTTCAATTTGTAACTAAGACTCATGGTTAACCATCTTCTACATTTAAACTTCTAAATCAAACTATGTTGGAATTGGTGTTTTTTTAAAAAAATAACATTGTTTTTTTCCCTCATTTTTTCAGTGCCCCATGTAATGACAAAATGGACAGTGTTTGTTTTTAATATACGTGGTTCAGAACTGTTCGTCTTCCATTTTTAAAACTCTCTGTGTGTATGGTCTCAAATAGACAGATAATAATATGCACATACACAAATATGTGTATATTATGTATATCTTTCAAAATTTTGTATATTAGGCAATCTTGTCAAAAATATTCAGTCTGTTAAGTCTGTTAAGAATGTTCAGTCTGTTAAGAGTTTCATCCCTTTCTTTTGGATCTCTTAGAAGAATCCAGCTGTAGGTGGCAGAGCCCTGTTTAATTAGCCAACTGTGGATTAAATATTAGCTAATGCCTTGGCCTTTTTTCCCCCAGTGGCACCATCCCCTTTTTAAATATAACCGTAACCATCCACGCAATAACTGCATGCAACCTTAAACCCCAAAAATATTGCTTGCCTTCAGATTAAACTATGATAGAGACATTGTCAAAGCTGTGAAACTATTAAAGACTGGTGAAATTACAAGAATGATGGGATGCCCTCTTTAAGCATGAGTCTGTCTTTTAGTTAGATTTCTTCCTTTCATTGCTGTCATGGAGCGGAAGTATGACACCGCCTGGGCACCACCAACTGTGAGATATTCTCCAGTTCTCTACTTTGAAATCTGGCCAAAAGTCACTTCTGCACACAAAGACACATGGATAGTATTGTTAGAAGAGGAACCAAGTCGTGGCTGTTTATTTTAACGTAAAAAGGAGAATCAGCAAATTATTTTGAGGTTTTGTGGCCACAGAATTCTGTTCTGCATTTAGAAGGGATTTTTCCGGGGTTCAAAGGACTTCTCACTAAGCTCTCAATCTTTATGATGATTGGATAAAGTATGCTTATGTTTTTACAGACTAAGATGAGGGGTACAAATTGATAAAATGGCATATTGAGTGGGTGCACATCACATGCCATACATGAATAAACTATAATTAGCTGAATTCATACAACAACAAAAAACCAATGGCTTGCAAACCACAATGGCTAAATTCACATATTGTGTTAAGCAAAAACAAAACAGTCCTAATTATGGTTTCGGGTTACAATGAAGCTAACCATTGTGTCCCATATGTTACATGAACCTAATACTCAAGTCAAACTCTTAATTGCTATTAAACACTAGTGCTAAAACAATAAAGAGTAGCAATAGAGGCGAGAAAAACAGAAGTCAACAATATATAAATCCATATTGCATTTAAATTTAACGATTTTAACTTAAAACTTCTTCTGTGTCATCCTGGGATGTCATGTCGTTCAGCTCATAGATTAATATCTAAATCTGAAAGAGCTTTCAGTTTAAACCCCAAATATCTCCACTTAAATGGATCAAGATTGGATAAAGGGAAGAACCCAGCTACTGTAAATAGATTCCTATATTGACTTGGCTTTTGTCAACTTCCTATACGTCTATCATATAAAAAGAGAAACAATGACTCTACAAATTAGAACCAAGCTACACCAGTAAAATGTGGTTTGATTGATTCTGTGCAGAAACCTAGCTGTGATTGAGGAAGCTGTGTGACTATTTCATCATGGAACAATCTCACAAGCCTCAACCACATTAGTACTTCACCATTCCAGCAACTTCATACATGTGAAATGTTCTTCTGGTGCAACTTGAAGATAATCACATTAGCATTCTGATCACCGATGAAGCCAATTTTAGCTTGGAGCATAAGTTCCAGTTCTCAATCTACTCTTGAGTTACTTAAGGATAAATTGTAGAAAATATCTCAGATATAAAAAATATGTGGAAAGGATTTAAATCTATCTCTCTCTCTCTCTCTCTCCCTCTCCCCCTCCCTCCCTCTCTCTCTAATGAAAATGGATTAAAATCCTGGTTTTAAATGTACAAAAAATTGACAAGAGGCTGTTTTTAAGCTGTTTTTAAACCTTTAGACATTTACTTTTGAGTGGTTCCATTCTGAGGTGAAATGCCATGCATTTCCATGAATGCCATCCAAAATGCTTACCCTGAGTAGAAATGCAGATTATAAATCAAATAAATAATTTGTTAATGTTTCTAAATGAGATAGGTGGCGAGCAAGTCAATCAATCAATAGCTAGATCCAAAAAACTGAAAAGCTTATAAGTGGCAATCACAACAATATAATACAATTATCTTAATACATATCAAGAATTATTACACTAGCTGCATTCTTATCTAGATCTCTTGATCACTGTAACCTCCAGATGTTTCCTGAGCCATCCTAAGATAAAGGGAAAGAGCTTCATCCAGCTGCAATCATGTTGAGATTATCAAAATCTCATAATCAATGAGCTATGAAAATTAAGAAGGGTTCCAGATTCGTTAAATTTTACAATTTCAGTGAAGTTCTAGAACCATTTCTCTGTTTTTATAAATTGTAGAACAATATATATACATATATATTTAAGATGTTTAGATCAGATTTTGACTCAATGTTAGAGTGTGCTCCATAGTGCCTAGTTCAAAATATTATTCATCCCCAAGCCTTGTGGTTTGTAAGTTTCATCCATAGCTTCCTTTGTTTTCACAGAAGATAATATAGTATCACACACACACACACACACATACACCTCCATGTTTTTACGTTTTCCTTTTCTCTGCTCTTGACAAGATGCAATTGCCCAGTTTTTGGAGCAGAATTATAAAAGGACTAGATTGTATGATTCCCAAGTCTCCTCTTAAGAGAAGACACAGAAGATAGTTGACATGAGAAGGCGCCTCTTTGGCGTATCCTCTGGGGACTCCAATGTAGATGATGTCTATGAGAATTAGAACTCAAGCCAGTTGTGAAAGGAAGAGGTCACTGAATTTTGCACCGAAGGCAGAGGAGTCTGGGAACAGCTGGAGGAAAAGTAGAGCTCAAGTGTTGAAGTTGAGAAGCTGGCCAAAAGGAGGAAAGAGAGAACAGAGGGGGAGGAAATATAATGGGGTGGGGAAGGAACATGGGAACCAGACAGACTTCTCCTGTCATCTAAAATATTGGCCTAACATGAATAAGTCCAGAGAGAGAGGGTGTTCCCAGTCTGAGTTTAATCACACATACAAACAAAATTCCCTTTGGAAAATGGGAATAGTCAAAGAAAACTTCTGACAAATCCTTCCACTTCAGAGCAATCATTGGTGAGATGCACTAAGCCGTAATAAAGTTTGTTTGGCTGTGGCTTAGCCTGAAGTGCAAATTCATTCCTTGAATTTCATAAATCGTACAATAATTGACAGTTTATTATGTGTTCAACACACAGTGTTCCAAATAAACAGTGGCTTAATGTAATTGTGGATCTGTCGTATAAACCATGGCTTGCAGAAATGCAGAGGTTACGACTAAATACTCATTAAGGAAATTAATTGGGGGTGGAGAAGAGAAAGAAGCACCTGGATTAGATTTACAACCAGGTCGTATGCGGGACTTCGATAGCGTTCTTTTCTGAGTCACTGTTTATAGGCCAATATTGTTTGAAAGTTGTGTCTGTGTTTTTCTTTCATCAGCAGGAACAAAGCCAGCTATTTTTTTGTGAGGTAGTTTGTTGCCCTGCTAGGCGGCCTCATGGCTGGAGCCACACTGCTTATGTCTTCCTCCGATAGATCTTTACAGGCTTATAGATCTCTCTGTATATGTCTCCGTTTCTCCCCATCAACAGCAGAATCTAAACAATCTTGATTCCTGTCCAGCCTGCAACGCCCAGACTACAGGCTGGAATTTTTTGAATGGCAGGAAACCGAGACATAGCTTGTTTGTTGTGTTAGGAACCTGTGGGTGACACAGAACAAAATGAGTCCTGGACTTTCAGGACCCACATTTTTCTGCATTTACAAAGAGGAAGGTTGCATGAGTTGGGCAGGGTCACGACTCTGCCAGATTTAGTTTGGCAGGAGTTTTTCTTTCACAAGGAAGTGAACAAATAAGCAACCCCCTGACCTCAGAAAGAAAGAAAGAAAATCCATTTTGCTCCTATCTTCTCCGTAGAACAGCTGGAACATTTTTAGATTCTTGCAAAGAGTTTTTTTTTTTTTTTAATTCTTGATGAGGTTGCTGCAAAACCCCCAAGTCTCTCTCAAATCAACAGCTGACCTCAGTTCATGAAGATACAGAATTTGCTGCCAGAAATGCAGCAAAAAAAAAACATCCATCACCATCACAGTAGTACA
The DNA here is from genome assembly GCA_023653725.1 of Bungarus multicinctus. NCBI lineage: Eukaryota > Metazoa > Chordata > Lepidosauria > Squamata > Elapidae > Bungarus > Bungarus multicinctus. The sequence continues at coordinate 140,349,366 of CM042834.1, forward strand.
GGGAAACCCAGGATCTTTTGAGGCCAGAGACTACCCCTATATAGCCTCTTGACTTCTGGATGGGCAGGAAGAATAGAGAACAAAAATATAAAAACTTAAGGTTCACAAATGAACTGGATGTGCAATGAGGCCCTGCACATTACCTCTTTCATGGCAACCAGGTTTATTAAGATTATTGACAGCCTTCTTAGTGTCATCCACATCTATTTGCGGATGATATTAAGCTGCCAGGAAGAGCCAATACCCCAGAATACAAACTCAGGATCCAACACAAATCTTGACAGTGTTGAACAATGGACCCTATCCAACAACATTAATATCTCCACATTAAATTGAGAAAAGCAAGGTTTTACACTTAGGCAGAAAAAAAAAATCAAAGATACAAGTAGAGATTAGACAAAACCTGGCTCAAGAATAGTAACTGTGAGATGGACCTTGGACTCCTGGTGAATAAGAGCCAGCAGTAGGCGGCAGCAGCCAAAAAAGTTAATACATTCCTTGCTTGTATAAACAGAGGTATAGAATCAAATCGCATGAAGTGTTAGTATCGCTTTATAAAACCTTAGTAAGACCACACCTGGAATACTGCATCCAATTTTGGTCACCACATTATAAAAAAAGATGTTGAGACTTTGGAAAAAGTGCAGAGAAGAGCAACTAAGATAATTAAAGGCCTGGAGACCAAACATATGAAAAAGAACGGTTGCAGGATTTGGATTTGGCTAGTCTAGAGAAAAGAAGGACTGGGGGCACATGATAGCAGTATTCCAGTATTTGAGGGGCTGCCACCAAGAAGAGGGGGTGAACTTATTTTCCATAGCACCAGAGGGCAGGAAAAGAAATGATGGATGGAAACTAATCAAGGAGAAAAACACTGTTAAAGAAACTTCCTAAATGTTCATCAATGGAACAGCTTGCCTTCAGAAATTGTGCGTACTTCATCACTGGAAGTTTTTGATAGATCACCCATTTGTCTGAAATGGTATAGGGTCTCTTGCTTGACATGTTTCATAGAATAACAGAGTTGGAAGGGACCTTGAAGGTCACCTAGTCCAACCCCCCTGTTCAAGCAAGAGAGTCTATTCCAAATATTAGCCTCTACCTAGGATTGAACTCACAGCCTCCTGATTGTGAGGTGAGAATTCCACCTCTAGGCCACCAGAGCTGACTAAAAGACCTCCAAAGTCCCTTCCTGCTCTATTCTGATACAATAGAAATCTAAATGCTATTGCTATTGCTGATCCTATACACAAAGCTAGAAGAGGGAGGGAGGGATACAGATTCACTCTCAACTTGACTAGCCCAATGGTCAGGATAAAGATTGACCATGAGCAATTCCATAGAGATAATTATCCTAAGATGATTTCAGCAACTGTGTCTTTCCCGGTTCATTTGTTTCCTTGGCAGAGTTCCCAGCTCTACAGTATCTTTCTTTTCCCTCTTATTTTATTTGATGTTTTTTCTTTCTCTCTCTCAGATGGATGACCATACTCTGTGTGTTTACCCTTCGTTTAAAAAAAGGATATGTATGTTGAAATAGGCACAAGACATATTTTAATATGACAAGTTTTATTACAATGTGTATTTGAAAAGTGCTTATTAGTATCCTTATTAGTAACTCATTTTGGTGGTGTTGTTTTTTTCATTCTGCAGAGAAAATGCTTTCTCAAGAAGCTATCGCTGGCCTTTTTTCAATAATTCTGTGCCTTGCAGGAAATATCGCACTCACAGCTGGTAAGAAATATTTGAAGAATAGCGAGGCTTCTCTGGAATTGTGTTGTTTTGGTTTGTATTAACGTCTATGAAGTTTAGAGAAAAGTATTAATGTTGATGTCCATTGTCATTCACAAATATAGTTCATTTTATGTGGTAACTCTTCATTTGCTTCAGCATATTTTACTGAATCAGCGCCAATTGGCTAGCTTTATTCATTGTATTAAGACTATGTTAAATTGAGATTATGGCTTATAAACCACAGTGGCTTGTTCATTTTAAGCCAAAACCAAGCACATTAAGGTTAGTGTCATATGTGAATTCTTATTGTCTGAAGGTCTCCTATTGTAAAGGGAATAGAGAATGGTCCTGAAGGACAGTGGGAAGATCTGTTACCAAGGCAACAATCAGACAAACTGTTTTGAGTGCATTCCAAGAAAAAAAACAACTAGAAAATGCCTCATACAAGCCCTTCCCTAATTCACATGAAGATAAAAGGAGGGAGAAACACATTCATACTTACAAAATTCTGTTACTATGATTGTTCTAATTAAAATATTCATCAGATACACCATAAATACCGATGGCATTTGTTGCTTATAGGGCTGATACCTATTCCTTAAAAACTCCTATCCCTTCTTACTTTCTGCTCTGCACACTTGTAACTCCTTGCAAGCACAACTATCTTGGTTTTATCAGATTTCTTAAAAATCTCAACTTTTTCATCGAAACTGATGGAATCTCTTCCCATGACTTTAACCGTAACTTAGTTGGTGACTTCCAGTGAGTTAGTTAACCATATTTACATACTCCTATAAGCATTCCCAACATTATAATCTTAATTTTCACCACTTCTGTAGTTTTCCTTTCCACAAAAGAATCTCTCTGTGCAGTATTTCCTTGTTTACTCCTTCCTTGGCATGGTGTCCCATTTCCTCTGCTGTTTTCCGCAGGGTTGAAGTTTAGAACATTCAGCCTTGTAATTTGTGAAATGCCATACACGTAGATGCAGCTGTCTAACTCTAGCATTAGAAAGCACAGATTATTTTGTGGATAATTATGTTCAGTTTCAGGAGAAGATAAAAAAGAGGGAGTAAAATCAAAGAGGGAAAGAATTTGACTTACAGTATCACACTGTCCTAGCATACAGCTGAGAAAGTTGGAGGATCACTATGAGAAGCTTAAACATTGACACCCAGAAGCTAAATGTGGCTCTTTCTTAATGAGATGTCTTATGTGCTTTAAGGGAAATAAAACTTCCAGAAGAGTCTTTGAAGAAAACAGTGCTAAAATTTATTTTGTGTCTGATGAAAAAAAAATAAAACGGACACAGATCTTACAGTTTCATCAACTGGGCCAAGCTAGTATCTACCAGAATGAGAGACAATGACTCTGTTGTTTTATTCTCCCAGTACTAAATAACTCTCTTTTAATGCTAGTGCTTGATAGCATTTTCCAGAGTTGTCCAACCATCATTGTACAAAATAACAGTCACATTGTTGGCTAGCTTTACAGTACTTCAGCAATAGTTGGGTGATCATAGGAACATGCTGGAAGTCATTTTTGTGGAAGTGACTCGCGACTGATTTTTGTATGCTTTTGATAGTTACACCGGAGTACTTCATTAGATGCCAATAGAATGCTTACTAAGAATAATGGGCAGGGCAGACGGATTCGGTTAGAACCATCACTGTTTTCTCCTCTTCCTTATCAGACTGTGAGTTCTAGGTAGGGAAAACTGGCTGGGTGATCTTGGGCCAGTCATTCTCTCTCAGTCTAACTCACTTCACAGGGTTCTTGTTGTGGGAAAAATAGAATGAGATATTGGTGAGTTAGTTCATCTTAAGTTGTAAAAGGTGGGATCCAAATCTAAAAAGCAAAAACAAAAATATTTTCAGCTAAAACCAAACAAATCCTAATTGCGTAACTCCTGCCACTAAATACTATACAGCGGTGATGGGATTCAATTTTTTTTACTACTGGTTCTGTGGGCGTACTTAGTGGGCATGACTTGGTGAGCATGGCAGGGGAAGCTTACTGCAAAATCCCCATTCCCTCCCCATTCCTGGGGGAAGGTTACTGCAAAATCCCCATTCCTGGGGGAAGCTTACTGCAAAATTCCCATTCCCTCCCCACCCCATTAACCTGCTTTCCAGCTCTGTTCTCCTGTGCAGGGCAACCAAAGAAGACCCAGATGATCAGCTGGACTCAGGAGGCAGAGAATAGATAAGGGACGGGGCCAGTCAGAGGTGGTGTTTGCTAGTTCTCCGAACTACTCAAAATTTCTGCTACCGGTTCTCCAGAACTGGTCAGAACCTGCTGAATACCCACTTCTGCTATACAGCTGTTGCATTAGCTGGTTTAGAAGGCATATAAACAAATAATAAGATATCCATTCGTATCTGTGAATTATATTTTCTTTTGTATTACAGGTCAGTCGAACTGTGTCTGTATGCAATCGGACTGTTCAGGAAATTTCACATGCTCAGGAGATTGGTGTTTTGTAAGCAGACACTTGGAGAATGGGGAAATAATCGATAAGAAAGGCTGCCTGCAGAAAGCAAACGAGTTTTGCTGGGGCTCTATCACAGAAACCTTCGGCACAAAATGCTGCCAGGGCAACATGTGTAATTTCAATCTTTCCATCCGACTAAAAGGTATTTATTATTATTATTATTATTATTATTATTATTATTATTATTATTATTATTATTATTATTATTATTATTATTTCCTTCTATGAAGACTGTTCTCCCCTAAATGGGAACAAGATTGTGTGCCTTTTGACTTTCCCCCTATAATAATATACACAATAGGTTGTAGTATTATACACACATGCACACAGACACTTCAGCAAGCAGTTGTAATCTTTCCATTCTTGGATAAAATGAGATGCCATACATTTTGTGAATGGATTAGCTAATCAACCCTCTTTAATGTTATAATTCTGCTTTCTTTTGTAATGGGAATTTTTACTCACCATCGTTATCTCTTGATGGTTTTGGTTTCATGCAGAAGTTAGGTTTCCAATAAGGTTAAGAAGCTGCTTTAGGTGCTAAACTTTTCCACTTTTTAGAATTATAGGACTGGAAGGGACCTTGGAGGTCTTCTTAGTCCCTGCCCAAGGCAGGACACTTTACACACACACACACACACACACACCCAACAAATGACTGTCCAATCTTTTCTTGAAAACCTCCAGTGATGAAGCACCCACAACTCCAGGAGGCAAGCTCTTCCATTGTTCTCACTGTCAAGAAATTTCTCCTTAGTGCTAGGTTGGATCTCTCTTTAACCAGCTTCCATCCATTGCTTCTTGTCCTACCCTCAGCTGCTTTGGAGAACAAGTTGACCCCTTCCTCTTCTCTCTGGCAGCCCTTCAAGTACTGGAAGGCAGCTAACATGTCCCCTCTAACCCTTCTCTTTATTAGGCTAGGTAGACATACCTAGTTCCCATAATTGTGCAATTTTAATCACCTCTGGACACCATATTAATGCCATTTCTTCTTAATTATTGTTATGATAGGTACAGAATAACCCTTGAGTAACAAGGATATGCACATGGAAACGTTTATGAGAATAGTTATGAATAATTATTCAGCCACACACAGATACACTAAATTGAGTTAAAGTTTACTTTAAGAAATAGCACAGTCCAATAAACGGTCCAGGTCATATACGTTTAACAGTCCAAAGAATATCCAATTACAAAGTCTTCTTACTGGTTGCCTTTGTCATTTACAGTAAACAAAGATATCAAAGTATAAGCACAGCAGCAACAGAATGTCAGAGAAACAGAATGTCAGAGAAACAG